>BMAU01020057.1:0-183084 GCA_019973935.1 Trichonephila clavipes
CACATAATAATTTAGCTACTCAGTGTATATAAACGCACGCATACATTATATGCTTAAATTTCATTGATTCGATTTACCAGTCATACACGTAACATTTTCTCTCTTTTGCAGTTCCTCATCTCGATTCCTCAAAGTTCGTCTGGGAGAACACGACGTGTCCTCCTCCTCCGAACAATACCCTCATGAAGAGTTCGATGTCTCGAGAATCATCCTACATCCCCAATTCAATAACGAAACTCTACAGAATGATATTGCTCTGGTGCGCCTAGCCACCCCCGTCAGACGGAAGCCGCATATCAACATCGTCTGTTTACCTGACACTAAAACAGAGGAGAGCGAATTGTTGGCATCGTCTTCTTGCTACATTACGGGTTGGGGAAGAAGGACAGAAAGTAAGAATACTTTACAGATTTCAGTAGAACTTTTTGGCGTCCCCATAAGCTATAAGAGATCCCCAGAATTCATTTAATTCATTCATTAAGGGCTTAGAAATTCATGAAAATATATTAGTTTGTCTGTAAGATGAAGTATGATGAAAAAAGGTTCTCATTGAAATTACTTTCCTTACTTAAATAATGATTTGTTTTATTTTTTTTTCATTAAATGTATTGACAATACTGATATAATATTAGTTGTACATTAAAAACTGTAACAGCTGTTAGATGCCTGCAAACAGGAGAAAATTATTAAAAGGTATGGTATTTGAAGATTGAAACTAAAAAAGAAACCTGGATATTTTGTAAATTAGTGTTTGTAGTAAAATATCAGAAATAGAAAATAATAGAAAATATGTTTTGCAACTATCTCTTGAACCAGTTAATAGTTTCGAATGAAAAATTTGAACCAAACTATTTTTTACTTAATTGTGAAAAAAAAATCGAATCTACAATGAAAAGATTTTTAGAAGTTGATTCGCTGTATTAACACTAAACATACCATAACGGGTCAAATAACCCATTTTGAACTTTTGCAATGAAAATGCACGTATTATCTTACTGCTTTTGCACATTTGACTTCAGGACTTTTTCTAAGTAATTAATCTACAGTCATTATACTATTTTTTGTTCTGTTTATTTTGAATAATACTTGTCATTTACCGTTATCTACCACAACAGGTCACTTGACCCGGAGAGCATTTTTTGTTTTATAAGCTTATTGAGTCATAATGCTTATCGTATTGTAGTCGGTAAGTTGCAGGTTTCTGCAAAGACTGTTGCGTAAAGTAGTTCATTCAAAATAGCTGAGAATAATTTCAAGAAAAGTCTAAATTCTAAGTCTTGCAGAAGGCCTCTCCAAGTTTTTTTTCCATATCCTTGATTTAGCTGGCATAAATGCCTGGATTTTGTGCAAGCAAACGACAGGAGAGCACATCTCAAGACAAAATTTTTTACTAAAGCTAGCATTTGAACTTGGCGCCGATTTTCGAGAAGCCCGTGAACAACCAAAACAAAGAAAAAATACGAAAGGATCGTTGCCTAAGTCTACTACAGATGCTTATCAACGTAAGAGATGTCAAATAGGATACTGTAAAGAAAATAAAACCAACAAAATTTGCTCTAAATGTAAAAAATATGTTTGCGGAAATGTGCAATGGACACACTTATATGTAATAAATACGATGAGCAATAAATAAAAAACTCTAATTTTTTTGCTTTTGTAATAGAAACGGTCAATTTACTATTTTGTTTTATTATAATAAATTTAATTTTTATTTTTATTTCTCTTTCTAACATCCATATTTCATGAATTCAAGCATAAAACATAAATTCGGGTCATTTGACCCGCTATGGTAGAAATAGGTATCTATTAAATGTTGGTATGATTAGTGTTAATGGGGTTTGATTAATTAATATTATAATTTAATTCAACGTAAACTATGAGGCCACGATAGCCGAGAGGTTATGGTCACAAACTAATTACTAGCATTATCCAATCAGATGATCGAGTTCTAGTGCAGCTGAAAACAGTCGTGTAGAGCGACTGATGCATATAAAATATGTCGAGGCTCAAGGTCTTACTATGGCTGAGTGAGTGAAATGCCAGCTCAGTGTCCTCTTCGTCATTTGACAACAGATCAAAATTAGAGGTCTGTTGCAAATGGCCCTCAAGGAGCATCAAAATGCATTGTTAATAAACAAAATCAATCGTTCAGGGGAACCATTAGCAGTGGTAACCCATTTTTGTATATCGCTGCCATGAAATTAGTCGAAGTTATTGAAAATGTCCCACCTCCAATCAGATGCAGTTATATTTTCTGTTTCCCGAATATCTACACATTACATGGTTTATAAATATTTTTAGATGTTCAATAATATTCCTTAATAGATGTTCAATAATATTCCTTATCACAAAAAATATAAAATTTCTACTGATGAATGCATTTTTATATATACTTTATTTGAAACATAATACATTTTACGTGTATTGTCTATTAATTTGATACGACTTGGATTTTATTTTATATTACAAATCTCTACACACAGTGTGTTGTGTTTGATAACATCTATCAAATAGTTTCTTTTTTCCTTCTTTTTTTTTAAATCTTAGCCTCCAATCATTCTTTCGTCCTGAAAGAAGTCAATGTTCCCATTTGGCGTCAAGAACGCTGCGAATCAGCTCTTCAGCTGCAATTTGGTTCCGAATTTACACTGCCAGGCAGCTCCTTATGCGCAGGCGCAGAAGGAAGGGATGCTTGCGATGTAAGTATTTAAAACATTGTTATACTAAACTTATTGAAACTTTAAGTAAATCTACTTAAATTTGAGTTCTGGTAACGGAGACCAAAGACGCGACAAATATATATATATATATATATATATATATATATATATATATATATATATAGTTTCGATCTTATACTCACCTCATGGACGAATGGAAGGAATTATCAAACATATTTTCCCATTTCTTCTCTCAGCTCTTAAGTGATATGCACTCAAAATCTCGAGAATCACACTCAAAAACAAGTTGCGAATAACCCGCTCTTTTGCCTTAATAAGACGATAACACGGAAAAAGTGCTTTAGTAAGGGAAACTTGGATTGCAATGAAATTTAAAACGCATCATGATATAGATGAAAGATTCACTTGATCCTTAAATCCCGACAATTAAACAGATACAATGTACAATTACACAAATACTACAACTACAATTACTTCTATTACAAAACAGACCATAACGGTCCATCATTGAGTTGTTTAGACGGCATATATTGCCCTGATGCTGACGGACCCACAAATCTTGAACAACCATCTCCAAATCATTAACGGGAAAAAAAATCTGGTGTTTCAGTGGGTACCATAAATGCTGTATCCGAAATGCTTGTCCGAAAAGCGGGCCAGCTAAGTGGGAGTCGGAACATGACGTAGAAAGTTTTGTGCTACGAAGAAGCTGTATGAGTACGAAAATTTTCCTTCTGAAAAATTGCCCCTGAAAAACTATTCAAGTAAGGTTCCACGAGGGCTCGAAGAACATCAATATAATAATGCTGGCCGTTAAGGTTTCAGGTACCATAATTAGAAAGAACCGTCTATCATGGCAATGCACTTCTCCCCAGATCATTACGCTCGCTGTGCAGACACTGCATCGCGCAACAGCGTGCATGGAATTTTATCGTTTCCCAGATCACCTCCACACCCGCACGCGAGTATCATCTGGGCTCCAAGACGAATAGGAATTCATCACAAAACACCACGTTTTTCCAATGTGTGGCACTTCCCTTAGCTATAGTTTGGCATCCCAGTAGACATAGTCACCGATCTTTCTGTATTAGATACAGAACACATGTAATGACCACTTGGATTGCAGATTCACTACTGCAAAGCGTTTGGAAGTGGTGTATGGAACATTTGACAATATTACACCTGATTAGAGCACTGTGGGATCCACGAGCACTTGTCACACAATACTTCGATCCTCTTGCCTCTCTTCTACCTGTTGGCTGCTAACTCCGGTTCTACGCATGTAGATACCATCTCTTGTCCTCTGTTCCCAACATGACTTGATGGCATACTTCGAACGATTAGCGAGAAACATGGAATGTCGACCATCTTATGGTTTACTTGTAGATCATTACGCCCCTTTCAAACTCGTTTAACTGATCAAAATGTCTGATCACTCGTCTACCTAGCATTTTTCGCTTACTATGTCCTGCTACAAACGGGATGTGTTGTAAGCTTATGAATCATACATAAAATACAACCTGCTTTCTGATTGCAGCACCAAAGTGGGCTGTGCGCGCATGCGCATTCATACCGAGTGTTAATTACTTTTATATCGGGCATAATTTAGTTACCTTGCAAAATTTTTCAATTGCAACTTTTACGACGTTCAATTGAATAATCAGATTCCTGATTAATATAAGAAAGTGTTAACCAAATTGTAAAGAATGTATATAAAAGAATTAACAATAATAAATGATTCAACACAAAATGACCTTTTCTTACAAATATTGTTGAATTACGCGTATAAAAAATAGACTCATATATATATATATACTTATCATAGCTATTCAAATATTATTACGTAACTGGATGCCAGAAGGAAATTTAAATGTTTCTTTTGTGTGTCTTGTTTCAATTCATCGTCGGTTTGATTATTTGCTCTACTGAGTGAAAAGCGCATGCGGAAGAGTTGTCCATTTGTTTGTCACTGAACTACAATGGCAAATAATTTAATTCCGTCAAGAATATTGCAATTGGACTGCTTATTCAAAAAATTAATTTTGTATTTTACTTATTGCTTTTTACTTACTGCACTTAATTTATAAAAATTCCTTCTTTTGTTGAAAAAATGAATAAAAATGAAAACATAATAATAATGGAACAGAAATTAAAAGCTGGAGTATTTTATTTATGTTTGTTAGTTTAAAAATAAATTGGCGCAGCAAACTTGGGCGTTATTGAGCCAACCTATTTGTTGCCTAATCAAGAATTTTGCCCCAGAATAAGAGATTAAGTGAGTACTAGCTGTATAACTCTAAAAAGCTTATATTTCTGAAAATAAACATTTATGAAGATTTTAATGCTGAAAAATCAACATTTAAAAAAAGGAAATATTGAATAAAATAAAACATTAATGAAAGCAATAGTCAAGTCATCAGTTATAAGTATTAAATACATTAATGAAAGTTGATCAGCAACAAACCTTAAATGATCGTAATTTGTATTTAATTTGATTAAACCCCGAAAGTTCCTCAATCGAATTAATTTTTTTTTTACATTTTGAATGATAATTTATTATCAGTTATTGCACAAACTCATCTCTCTCTCTATATATCTATATAAAACACATTATATATATATATATATATATATATATATGTACGTATATATATGTACATATAACATCTCTCTCTCTATATATATACATATATTGTGCATGTAAATATCGTTGACATGATGGAATAAGCTTGTTAATTTTGATTCACATTTAATTTCAGTACAAGAAGATATCACACACACACAAATATGGAACACATAACACAAATACGATACACGTGCGTTTTACATGATTAGAACTAGAAGCGACGTAAATTTTCCAGATGTCTTCGGTATTTATACAAAATGGCAACCGGAGTTCAAAAAATCACACGTGACCGTGGTAGCCGAGTGGTATAGGTATCGGATCGTGGATTGCCTAGTCACGAGTTCGAGCCCAATACCACTAAAGACACGCCGAGTAGGGCAGTGATGCACGTTAAATATGTCGAGAGCTGAAACGTCCTCCCATTGGTGTGGTGTGGTAGTTAGGAGAGGGGGTGCCAGCTCAGGTGTCGTCCACGTCACTTGACCATGGTTCAAAATTACGTGGTCCGTTGCCAAAAGCCCTCGTGTAGCTGAACAGTGCAACGTTAATATTCAATCAATCAATCAATCCAAAACTCACACGACTTCCATGGACCACTCTTGTAATTGTTCCAAATAATCGGATGATCTACTCCATAATATCTACTCCAAATTCAATGGCTATACAATTTTCAAGTGTTTAAAGTTGCATTTATTTTCGTTAAGTGAGCAGCTAATAATTAATTATTTACGCGAAATCTTGGAGGTTTCAGGACCATTACAAATTAAAAATCTTTTAAAATGAATTTAACATGAATTATTACATATAGTTATATAAAAAAGTTAAAACAAAAACTATTTTTGAAATTCTATTAAGGTAAAATGTGTCTCATTGAGAAATTATAGAGTTGAACTAATTTTTAATATTTATTTTCAAAAATAATAATAAATTAAGAGTGAGACTTAAGCACATAGCTCTAAAATACTGAATAGGAATATCATTACAAATACACGCATGTCTGCGAATACTACAGCACGATAACACCTTCAAGGAATTTTCAGATATTAATACTATTTATTCCACATATTACTCGTAGTAGCACAAATAAACTAGCAAATTTATTTGACAAAAAAAAAAAGGATGTCCGAAATCAGTACTTTGTGTGTCCGTATATTGAGCGATGAGAGCCTGTACATGTCATGGCATTGAATCTGTTCAGGTTCTAGATATAAGTTTTGGGTACTGAATTCCAGATGTCTTCAACTTGACGCCAAAGGGCTATCTTACTTTTTGCCTTACCAGCTATATGAGCAAGTCGCCGACCGATGAAATAACAGACATATCCAATAGGCTACATATCCTCAGAATAAGGAGGCCATAGAAAAAGTGGAACCTGCCGTGTACTTAAGAAGGCCTGCGCAGTCTGATAAACATTTGCATGGGCATTATCATGCTGAAATCCTGCTCCCGGAATGCGTAGAAGAATGGGAAGGACCTCTGGCTCTCCCACTTATGTCTATTTCTTCCTTCCTTTATGAAAAGAACACTGTAGAGGTTGCCCGCAATTTATATATATACTAGATGGGATCTACAATAATACCCAATAGCTCCACTGATCACAATACCAAGCGCTTATGCGGTATGACGCAGGATAATACACTGTGGGAGCAGACGCTCTCCTCTGTAACACACACACACATCTGGCACGTACTCTTCCACCATTGTACTTCTGATTGTAGCGATATTCATCAGAGAAAACAACTTGTTGCCACAGGGCAGGCTATACGTTGTGTTTCTGAGCCCATAGAAGTCAGAGGCATCTGGGATTTCAGCTACAAGGGAAACCTGCGTAGAGGAACCCTTGCACACATTTGGTGTTTCAACAGAAGGCTATGAACCGTAGTTATAGACAACAAAACCCCTGTAATCGTGTTTCAACATAGTGCAAAGATACGAAAAAAGTCACAGCCATGCGGATGAGGTTTGTCATACGTCTATTGTGCCATTGCGTGCCCCACTGCCAGATTTTGCCCTTTTTTTGGTTCTTCTCAGTCCATATCTTCCAACGCTCATTACTTTTCTGGCATTACCCTGAGTGTGGACTGCAATTCTCAATACGAAACTCCAGCTTCTCGCATACCGAAAATGCGGCCTCAAACGAACTCCGTTAATTACTGGTATGACACCCTTTGCTTTTGACGAGGAATATCGACCACTAATTAAACTTTTAAAGCAGATAAAGAACATAATTACAGTCTTTTACATACATAGAACAAGCGGCTGATAAAAGGAGCCGGTTCTTGCTCCATGTATGCGCTCCATGATCGCTTTGAAATTCTAACGTTTGCAGGTCTTGACAGGAAATGTATCACTTTACTCTTCCCGTCACTTTGGTTTTATTTGAATAATTCCTTCATAGTGTTGCAATTTTCACAAACATTAGTGTATTATTATGGGAGAATACGAGAATTCAAAAAGCGGAAAGTAAAATATCTCAGGACTCTTTCTCGTCAAATGAAACCTACACCACGCTCTAATACCTTAACTGTCCTCATGTACAAAATTAAGGTCACAAACATTGTTCTCGATATAATTCTAAATAAGTTCTATCTGTGAGCCTAGACTACAGTTTTTAGGACGACGATGCTTGTCCATGTAGAGTTCCTATTGTTGATGAACTTCTTGAAGAAGATGATATTCTCCGTATGGATTGACCTTCGAGTTCTCCGGATCTCAGTCCTATGGAATATATTTGGAGTAATTTAGGGGAGGATCCATTTCTTATGGTATCCCCTTCCCAGGAGTTAAAAGTTGCACTTTTGGAAGAATTGGCTTTGTTGCCATGAACATTTCTTGATATCCTCATAAACAGTACGATGTCTCATTCTGAGGCTTGTATAGCAGTGCGCGGTGTTCACACTCCATATTAGACAAACTTTTCCCAAAGTAAATGCTTTATCTCTGATTCACGATTTCACACTTCTTTATATGCCCTGAATTTTATTTCCCAATTAAAATTTTTCCCCCATGTTGCTATATTATTTTTCTTACTGTAATATATCTCTGTGCCATATTTCATGGCAAGACTATAAATAGTTCAGTTTTGACAGATTTTATGTTTGTGTCCTTGATTTTGGACATGAGAGTATCACACAGTACAATTCAAAGAAATTACAGTATTTTACTAAACTAAAACCAAAATGTTGGCTCCTTTTTGTATTGTGTGAAGATATTTTTATTACATAATTTGCTTAATTTTTACTTTTTAGGGTGACGGAGGGGGTCCTCTCGTCTGCCGTAAGCAATCTCGCTGGTATCAGTTAGGAGTCATTTCTTTTGGCATCGGTTGTGGTCGCAGAAACACTCCAGGAGTCTACACCAGGGTCCAAGCCTTCTCGCCGTGGATTCATGACACCGTACTTAAATACGGAACAGAATACCAAATCAAGCGATGAGCATAATTCAACTTCATTTGCATTTGCCATATCTTTGTTCATAACAAACATCTGCTTCATAGCTCTTACTGGACTGAACAATTCGTGAAAAACTTACTTTACACTTATTGGAGCTTTGGAGTACATTTGTGATCGTAAATATTTTACAGCTGAATTTTTCCTAATGGCCAAGCTCCTTGTATTTAAAGAAATGGTATTGCTCAGAAAGACCATTTTTGTATAAAACTCTTCTTCAGCTAGCAGCAGTTTCTTTGGTATATTTTTTAATGAAATAAATATGTTGCGATAGTTATTGTGTGATTTTTATTTCACACTGAATATACTATATCTCAGTAAAATTGGAATAAAACAACTCTTATTTAACTCATAGAATGCGCTTCCTTTTTGTACCTCATGTCTCTTTCCTTGGAATGTTAAGGTCAGATGAACATGCAGCAATGTAGGTCAATTTCAATTTTACAAAAAAAATGTAATACTTTTTATCAACAAGGTTATATTAAACGATTATTAAGGTCATATTAAACAATTATCAAACATCTAGCATAATATACGTATTTGAAATAAAAATGTATTACCTTTTAAAATATTGTCAGTAAAAAAAGTTATTTCTTCTATCCTTGTTAGTAAAGTAACCTCGACATTCACTTGAGAAATCAGTATTGGATTCTTTAAATAATTCTATTTTTTAAGCAGCTAGACTTTTAACTGTTAATTTTAATTCTGATACTTAATTATTAAGAAGTAAGGGACCATGTTTCTTTTATCAACAGTTACGTTAACAGTTCATTAATATGGCATCTGAAGCAGAAGAAAATCATTATTTAAAATTTCCATTATTATATTCCCTAGTGACAACTTTTTTTCTTCTACTGTTTCCAGACATTCCCATTCCATTTTGTTTCCTGTCCTGTACGACATCTTTGTATTTTTATACTTTACTGTGTGCGTGGCTTCTTTTTTTTTAATTTTCATACAATTCTTTCTGATTCAAATATATGTGCTACATTAAGTTATTCCTTTATCAGGTATTACATGCATATAAGATTGATTATAATCTCGATGAATTTTTAAATCATTTTATATAACATTAATATTAATATAAATTCTAATATATGTTTAATTTTTTATATATTTGTGTGACTGTTATCATTGGTGATAATGATATCGTGTCCCCAACGGGACCAAATCAGACAGTGCCATGGGGGCGATGACTGTTTTTGCAATCTCTTCTATGTTATCCACGTAAAGGTTTGTTAACGGAAACAGAATCCTTATTTCTTGTGGAGAAACAGGAATAGCTGGACAGTCAAAAACATAAACAAGTGTTAGCTCTGCTTCTGAATATAGTTACTGTTATCATTAGAGTACGTAAGTGAAAATTTTATTAGATCAAACATGACTTAATAACGCCTTTCAGGATAAAAAGCTTCTTCACTCCTGATTCAATGCTGTTGTTACATTTGGCTTTATTTGAAGGATCTGTCCAAGCATGTAAAACATCTCAAGTATCACACAAGAACAATGATAAATACATAATAAAAAAGCACAAACATTTAAAGAAAGAACCAGGAAAAATAAACATGGGAACAAAAGAAAAAGTTAAAAATTTTAACAAGAAGAGGAACATAAGGTATGTAGTCTTTACAACGACTTCATGACGGTTCTGGCATTCCAGTGCAGTTTATTTATCTGGGCACTTTTTTTGAGACTCTTTATCTAGTTCTGGGCATATAAAAAATGTTCTGCATTCATGATGCCCGAATTACAAATTTTGCATTTATTAGATGAAAGGATGCCTATTTTATTAAGATGATATGCCATGCAATCATGACCTGTTTGCAGTCTGAAGTTTACCACAGCCTCTATGCGGGCTTTTGACAAAACTTTCTCCATGTGTCTTGAATGTTAGCCTAGGATATGCACTGTTTATTTTTCTGTCTGGCCAGATTTAAGAGTATCCGCTAATTTCTCAAAAATATATTTCTTAGGTGACTCTGGAGGAAGAGGTTTGTTGTCTTATGAATTAAGTGTTTCTCTCTTGGCTAGTAAATTTGTCTTTTTTGTTACGGTCGATACCCACATCTGACAGAATTCATTAAAAACAATTGTTTATAAGTACAACAAAACACTTGTTTTTCAATGACTCCCTAACTAGAACTAAAATAAACCTTGAACTTTATAAGGTTTGCTTTAGTTCTGAGATAATCTGAGTGTCTGTGTTATCATTTATAACTACAGCCTGGATGGCTGCTTTGAAATCGACTGGAATAACTGCTTAAGAGAAAAAAAAATCGATCTTTATCTTGAGGGTTTCTAGTACCAGTGAGATTTCAAGGATCTCTGCATCAAAATTCGACATGAAGTGTCTCTCAGGGGTACAGTGGGAAAAGTGTACTGTATTCACCACCCCAGTTTGTCTTGTAATCAGTGTACAATCTAGTTCATTCAGGATATTGTTCATGTAACATGCATAAAGTGTTTGCTTTTAATTTTGTATCAGGAATGTTTTTCTTTCCCAAGGCCTTAATATGTAGCTGGTATTTGATATCAATATATTCAAGGGGATTAACCCTGACCTTGTTACAATACATTGGTTTATTTTCATCTATTTGTTATATTAATTTCCTATAAACCTCTAGGGGAGAGAGAGAGACAGTTGGATCTTCATGGTTTTTGTTTTGCATCGCTATCTTGAACGGTACTCTCTCAATAAAGAGCAATAGTGGCAGGAAATAAAAATGCCGAAAACACTAAAGAGGTACTCATTCAAAGATAGTGAACATAGATTTCTGATTTAAATTTGTTCTTTACTTGAAATATATGGAAATGGACTGCTACTTCTTTTCAGTTTTTGATTAACATTTAAACTTCCTCGCACAATATTTATTTATCTATATTTAAACAACCATAGTTTGAATTATGAGGTAATAGGTAAACTTTTTGCTTCTTAATATAGTGATATTTATTTAATTAATTAATAATTCTTTTCACCACTTGTTTTGTAAGTGCCACTTGTTATATCAAGTCTAATAATAAACTATTTCCATCGAGATAAAAGTCTTTCATGGAGGAGTTTACTGAATCCTGGGCACACCTCCTAGTTACTGTAAAAAGAGGAAAATGAAAAATATGAACCGCTCAAAGCTAGGTCGTTCTGTTTTTAAAAAAGTAAAATTGAGTTAGAAAAGCATTCAGTTGGGTAAGCAAGGATGAAGTTAAATAGCTCAAACTCGTAACATAGACTAACAGATTTTTAATTTTTAACATAAAGATTACGTCTCAGTGTTTTCTCCTACGTTTTTTTTAAACATAATGAATATGAAAATTGTCTGCGTACGCCATTGAAAACGTGTTGAATAATGTAATAAATTTTGTGTTAGAAGAAAATATGTGTGTTATGCTGAATATATTGTCAAAATTGAGAAACAAATTTCACTTGTGCAATGGGCTAAATTTATGATGGTCACGTGATAAATGTAATCACGTGTTTTCAAATTTAGATAAAATTACAAATTTTATAATTGGGTAAAGAGGTTCAAGTATTAAAAAAAAATTAGAAAAAAATTCTTGATATTTTTATAAGAAAAATTCTTATATTAAACGTGTATATTTAAATAAGATGTATTTTGCTTATTTGTGACTTTATTATCGCTCACAAATCTATACTTTTTAAAAGAAAGTTTCAGCAAGAAGCAAAAGTTGGCAACTGCGCGTAGTTTGATTGGCAAAAAATGTGACTACTACGTCACATGAATCAATGAACTGGTTGGCTAGACACGAGGTTGTAATAATCATGTGATTATGACGTCACATGAATTTAGAAAATTAAAAATAAGATTTTTTTTCAATTCCTACTATTAACTCACACTCTCTCTATGTATATTTATTTTGGTGGAATTTTCAATCGGTAATAAAATACATTTTAAAGCGCTCGATTGAGCTGAAATTTAATGTACATGATTATTTTGGATGGCAATACAATAATTTTTAATTATAATTAATAAAAATTAATTGATTAAAACTAATTATTTAAAGAATTACAAATACAGCCACGTTGTCATTATTTATGGTGACTTAGCGACCCTTTTTGCGACTTGTGTCAAAACTTGAAAAGGTTTTTTTTTCTCACGTTTTAAAGCATTCAGTTGAACTGACATTTTGTATACACGATTGTTTAGGATGACAATACGATACTTTAATGATAATTAATAAAAATTAATTACCACTTAATGTTGTGATTCTGTCTTATGTATATACATATTTATCTTAATTGTAACTCTTTAATAAAAAGTAGCTAAAATAAAATTTTTCTTTGATGATATAAGTAAGAATAGACTTAAATTTTTTTTTCATACTACTTGTTTTATTTTTATAAAAAACTTGAGTCACGAAAATGACATGGATATGTTGATTTTAATTTATATTAATTTTTTATTACGTGTATAATTTCTAAGATAATCTGAAACTGTACAAGAAAGGAAAGAATATGAATGAATTACGTCATTCCATTAATCGACCGGTAACTTCGATTTTTAATTTGCCGAAACTACTGGGCTCACTTGTTAAAAATAAAATTTTTATTCTTTTTTGATTAAAGAGACAATATTAATTATACGAAAAGGAAAGGTACATATTCTTTATTTGAATCCTTCAGTTGCAAAATTATATTAGTAGCCCCAGTAGATGTATTCCTCCTTTCTTTTTCTCCTAAAAAGAATATTGAATTTACCACCAAAATGATTCAGAAACAACAATACATTATGTTAGGAACTTCCTTATTTTCACTTCTTAAAATTCGAAAAAATGATAAAAAAACATTGACTTGTAGATGCATTAATGAATTTACAGATGGTAGATTTTATTTTTTCATTCGAAGACGTTCTAATTTCTTCTTGAGTTTCAATTCTTCTTCTTCTCTTGGCGATAAAATTCCTTTTCTTTTACTTCCTATGGCGATGGCGGCGGCTGAAGTCGTCGCCAAGCAGAACAAGATGGCAGCACTAGAAACTGATATTAAAATAAGTTTGCAATCTGTTATAAGAGAACTTTGTTTCTTCGTGACGCTTGGAGATTCTGAGACAAAAGGAGCTAGACAGAAAAGACGGGAAAATTATATCATAAATAACAGTATATGCACAAAATTTTAAAACTTTATGTTCGTTTCATAAAAATTAGTCCTTTGTTGTTCGAATTAGATAAAATAATCTTAAAAATTCTTATTGTAATACAATAAGGATTCTTAACTAAATAGTTTATGTATATTTTTAAGAAATTCCGGTTATAACAATGCGTTGATAGTTTTCAATATTTTAGCAGGAAATCATAAAATATTTGAATACAAGTATCAAGATGACTCAACTTCTAAGACAATTGGATGTAATACAAGTAAATAAACAAATTTCATTGAAATATTAACAAGTTGGGTCATTTTAGACTCATAGCGCAGCATAATATTAGGTTAGGGGAAAAGAAATCCATTATTTTTTCGGTAGATGGCTGTAGTGTCGATATCTCGTGAAGTATCGATCAAACCTTTTCAAATTTATTTTCATTGTCAAGATGGCATTTCACATTAAAAAATTATTTTGCTTTTTCTTGTTTGGTCAATTCAGTTGTAAGTTACAGGGTGTTAAAAAGGGAAGTCAACAAAGAGAAAATTCGGTTCTTATTACAGTTTGCAAATCAAGACTTGTGTATAAAGATTAAACTTTCGAGTTAGAAGGAGAAAGAGGTTAGACTGCTGAAGGATAACAGTGATTGATTAACGTAAAGCTAGGTGAGAACAATTCGTATCTTATTTAATTAATATTAAGATTGACGATTTGGTCAATTAAGTGTTAAATTAAATTAGGTCGATTTGAATTAGAATGTGTATTGCCTGGGCGTAAGTGATTCGATTTATTGTTAATTCTTCTAGTATCTCATTTACCTCGCTATTGCTCCCATATTTAACAATCGGTGTATTTCTAATCTTCGGTTGTTGAATTGGTGTCTTTATTGAAAATAAGTAAATAGAGTTGCAAGGACTATGGCTTATCTTCTTTCTGATCATCTTCGCGCAAATGAATAGCAGGGGTCGTCCATTACACATCTATTGCAGGAAAGGTAACTGGAAAAAGAGAACGAGTCATTTTCGACAGGTGTCAGTAAGGCCAGAGAAGTATGTATGATAGATGCATTCACCAGCGATCATTAAAAGTCCTGCAGTTCACTTTTGTCGAGCTGTTGAAACGTACTGAAACTTTTGATATCAACTAAGACCATTTTCTGCCAACTGGGCTCCAGCGATATGCACTCAATGTGCTCTCTAAAAAGATTGCCATTCATTCACCCATAGTATCGCAGCTTCAGTTTGTTATTGTGTCCAACTAAACCTACATACGCAATAAAATAACATTGGCAGGACTGGCTCTAGCAGCTTTTCCACGCCGGACTAAAATGGAAAATGCCGCCACCTCGCGAAAGCAAAAAAAATTATAATTATGAAAGATAAATTGTTCACATAGATACACACCTATCTAACTTGAATAATTCTTGCGAATTAAAGTATCCGACTACGTTCGAAACCATAATTTTAAAACGCACATAAATGGATAATTTCCATGATATTTAGTGTCACTTAGATTAAAATGCATGCATAAAATTGTTTTAAGGACATTATGACAAAAAAATTATTTAAATACAATATTTTGGCAAAAAATTAACTTAGAATAACCCATTTTCCAAACGTTCTCCTTTTATAAAAAAAAATGCTTCTATAATAATAATATTTTGTCCATATAAAATAAAGACTTCTACAGCGGGCCTGAAATAGGATTTTTGAAAAATTCACATTATTTTCAGAATTACTACCAAATGAAATAATTATTGGCGTTTTCTTCTTAAAATTTCTCCCCTCTGTCGTACTAAAATATGGATAAATCTACTTCTAAATTATATATTTCAAAAATCCTAGTTCAAGTTCTGTACAGAGGTCTGAGCTATATACAGGCACAAAATATTATCATTATAGAAGCATTTTTATAAAAGGAGAATGTGTTGAAGTTGGTCGTTCTATGTAGATTATTTGTCAAAATATTGTATTTAAGTATTTTTTATTGTAATAATATTTATAAAACAATTTTATACACGTATTCTAATCAAAGTGACACTAAATATCATAAATATTTTTCGTTCACAATATATATATATATATATATATATATATATATATATATATATATATATATATCAATTTATATATATATAAATTTGCAATATTATAAGGCTTAAAAAATATAAAATAAGTCGAAATTAAGCGCAAAATTACCTTTTATTATTTTAAATGAGTAAAATGTAAGAGAAGAAATAGCCCATTACAGGAGACCACTTTCTTTGAAAAAGAATCTACTGATGGTGGGGATAACAAGTGTTTACTTTAACTTATAATTAACTACCCTCAAGACTAGAAAAAAAAACAACTTTCATGTGGCTCTCTATCTATCATAACCTGTAATTACCCCTCTCCCCTTTTGGACAGCTGACACTTGACATCGTATGGATGAAAGGAATGTCCTTAGTGACCCCACTCCTGTATGGGAAGAAAGTTTCTAGTGAAAGATGTGTAAACATAACAAATTTCATGATTTAGCATATACTCCCGTCTCGAGTCCTTCAAGTTTCAGTATAAAAGAAAACTGACATTAAACATACAAAGTACAAAATAAGGAAATAAGATACGTTAAATGAGAGAAATACGGACTTCCCATTCATTAATATTTCAAAAAATATATCAAACTTTGTACCATAATTTTTTTTTCCAAATTCGATCCAAAAGCCGCCTTTAAGATTTGCCGCCCCGGGCAAGGGCAACACCTCCTAGATACAAGGCCTGGCTACTTAAATGAGAGAGGCTTGTGACGTCACATATAGTAGGTATAGAAATCCCGCTGATTTGAAGTTTACTTTACTCGCCTACGCCATTTTGTTTGTTGCTCCAGTACAGTTCACTGCTTTCTACATTTTTATTGCAGATTTTCAATTTATTTGTGACAATTTTGGATAAGATCATAAAAAAATGAGTTGAACCGAATTGCAATAGCAATTATAAAGATACTGGGACACGACAAATGTTTGGATTCCCAAAGGAGAACTTTCTTCGAAATAAATGGATACAAGCCATTTCAAGAAAAGATTTTGCTCCATCAAAGTATTCGAAAGTAAGTTTTTTAAGCTTATTCTATTTATGGAAATTGTAATAATATCTTTATTTTAAAAAGTCTACAAATAACTGTAATAGGTTGTTCGGTAAGACCTTTGAAACTGTACTCATTTCTTTTTCTTCATGTGAGTTTCTTAAACATTGGCAATCCATTTTTATTTATCTATAATGATAAAGGTGTTTTGTTTATGAATAAATATTTTGTAGCCCTAATAAAATTTATGTTTTTAAAAATGAGTCCAAACAAGCATTGTTAATGAGACAAAAACTGTCTAATGTTTTTGCTATTGCTGCTTTATTTTTGTGTCATTTACCAAATACCTTTTCGTAGAATCAACGAAAGTACCTTAAGTATTAATAGTTTGTTAGCAAAGAAAACCCATTATGATATATAGCTCGTAGTCAATGTAAATATGGACATAAGCAACCATTTATTGTATATTTTGAGTATTAATATGATGTGAGATACAAAATGCAAAACACATTCACAACAACAATAAAAAAACTAGCTGATTTTTGAACTATTAGGATGACTTTAAAAGTAAGAAAAAATAAAGGTGTAAAAGTAAGCTGAAAACAAATTATCATGACTCAACGCTAACCTCACAATTCGTTAACTCCATAACTTCATTTAAAAAAAATCTAATTATCAGAGAAATTTTTGTTAATTCTAACAAATATTTTTTGTTGATGCAAAACAATATATATATATATATATATATATATATATAATTTTATAGGTTTGTGAATTACACTTTTCGGATTATGCAATACGAAGATACACCAAAGCTTACAATGAAAAGACTGGAGAGAAGATATGTGTGCCCTTAAAAGGTTTCAGACTACAAAATTTTGCTGTGCCAACTATTTTTATATACAGATTTCCCCACATATCTTTCTAACTCTGGAAATTCTGCTCGTGAATGTCCTGAGCAGAGCAAAGATCAGAAAATGAACACTTACAACGCTCAATCCATACAAGCATTATTTCCAAGGAAGAATTCGAAAAAAAGAAATCATTTACATCGTTTCCAGAATTAGTAGAGTGTTTAAATGCAGAGGAGTTTCAAGACACATAGACTGTCATTTTTGAAAAGGATCTAGTAATAATTATGATGCTAGACGCAATAATATCTCCTGTTATTAAAAAGCATCAGTGATTATAAATAAAGACACATTTAACAATTCACATAGGTCAAACAAAGATAGATCAACTTGGTAAGTACAAATTTCATAATACTATTGTTGTAAATGAAATATTACACGAACTGGCTCTCAGAATAGAAATGAAAAGCTCGCATGATTTTCCTACAGCATTTGGTTTTATTGTTAATCATTTAGAAAGTATGTTTTCAGATTTAGATGATGATAAAAAAATTGCACTCCATTTCTTAATTGACCAACTCAAGTTTTAACTAGTAACAGGTTTTCTTTTATATATTCCTCTGAAATGATGTTTTTTTTCTGTTTTTTTTTGTATATTACAATCCATATCACCTCATGCCTATAAATTTTTAAGAAATTCAGGATATCTCAATATTCCCCATCCCAGAACTTTGCGCATAATTTGTACATCTTTAAAAACTAACCCTCAAACAGAACAATCAAATGAAAACTTTCTAGCATACATGAAAAAAAATCTAAATCCTAAATCTATCCTAAAATCTGTTGACAAAACTGTCATACTGATGCTTGACGAAAACCATTTAAAGCCATATTTAGATTTTAAAGGGGTAATATTCTAGGGATGGGGCATATAACAGTGAACAAGCTGCTACTTCAGCATATGTGTTCATGATTCAAAGTCTTCTTTCTCCTCTTAAAAAAGTAGTTCATATAATGCCAGTGAAAAAAATCGATGGAGAAAAATTGTTTGCTGTTGTTAAAAAAACTGTCGTATAGCTTGCTGGTATAGGATTCAAAGTTATAGGTGTAGTTTCTGACAATAATTCTATAAATTGAAAAGCAATGTCAAACTTTTCTGTTCCTCCCAAACTGAGCATTGTATATCCACATCCTTCTGATTCTTCCAATCCTTTATTTTTCGTTATTGATTCAGTGCACATTTTTAAATGCATTCGTAACATTTGGATTAATCAAAAAATTTAGATCAATGTTTTTATTTTCCAGATTTTGAAGATCATAATAAGTTTCCATTATTAGAAGCAAATTTCTCTACACTTAAACAACTATATGACATAGAAAGTAATAATTTAGTAAAGTTTGCTTATGGTTTAACTTTGAAGGCTTTATGTCCTACAAATCTTGAAAAACCAAATGTGAAACTTGTGCTTAAGATATTTAATAATTTTGTTATTCAGGGGCTTCAACTATTAGGAGAGCAACATAAACTAATTAGTTATGAAACAACATCAATTTTTATTTCTTCAATTTGTACATGGTGGAAAATAGTTAATGTTAAAACACCTTTAAAGGGACAACATTTGCTTGATCCTTATCAGTAACCGATTACTTTATCTCCAGGCAACCAAACATGTGAATTCTTGCATAAAATTTTGTCATGGTTAGACTCGTGGAAGGGAAAAAATTGTGCTACTAGCACCCTCACTAAAGAAACACATCTTGCTTTTATTCTCATACCACATACGCTTTACTTGAAATGTCAAAATATTGCATTAACGAATTAAAATTTCAATATTTTCTTCCCGGAAAAATTCAAATAGATGCATTAGAAAGTCGTTTTGGGAAATATAGAACACTTTCAGGTTCTCAAGATTTAATATCAATTCAACAGCTTTATGAAGTAGAAGCTAAACTAAGAATGCAAAATTTTTTACCTCTAACTTTGGTTTCAAACACATACGGCCAGCTTAACTTAAAAGACATTCATTTGGAAGATTCGTGTAATGAAAATCCTTTAGAGTCACCAGTGTTGCATAATTTTAAGATTACACTATCTGAAAAAGATTTTCGTGATGCTCAGCTGTATCTACATGTTTTAACATATTTAGCTGGTGTTTGTGCTAGAGCAGCACTTAAAAAATTAAAATGCGACTTTTGTTCCAAATCACTTTTTCTTAATAAATCTTTTGAACTAAATTCTAACTATGATTTAATACGTAGCTTAGACAGAGGAAGTTTATTGTGCCCTTCACCAGATGTTGTTACAGCAGTGCTCTACAACTATAAAATAGTTCAGAAACTTCTTTCTAATGATTATGAAAATATGTTCCTTAAACAAAATAATCAACGTCAAATTGCCTCAGAAATATCGATTAGCTTGATAAATTCAAATGAATTTATGTATGTACTATGCATGGTACCAATAAAGTTTTATAACATATTTAATTCACATTTGCAACAATGTATAACTGCTTTTGGAAGAAAAAGTACCAAAGATTTAAAGAAAGAAAAGTAACTGTGACAACAGTTAAATAAATTGTATAATCTATTTTTATGTATGTATTTATTTTTCCTGTATATATCTATAATTATATAGTATAGATTTTTGTCTAAAAATATATTTGAAATTTATTTAATAATTCTTAGTGCTGTGATAGTATTTGATACCAATAAAGCTCCTGTTTTTAAATTTGTTTGTCTTTTTCTTTTTTTTTTTGCTTTGAAAAAAATACCTACTTTATTAGTTAAATGAATTACATTTTTACATATGGATGTATTATATTTTCTCTCTACATATACATTTATTTTAGGTATATATCTATGCTTTAATATATGTACAATTTATCTAAAACATATATTTTTAACTTATTTTACGATAACCTGTTATATTGTTATTAAATGGGAACTTTATTTTTTGTTAATTTTTAATGCTGTTATTGAAGAGAGTGAATAAATTTTGCTTATTACACTGTGCATGATACCAATAGTTTTAAAACATTTAATCTACATTTTTAACAATGCATAATTGAAAAACTACTGTTGGAGGGAAAATATAGAAACATTTTAAGCAGTGAAAAGTAACTGACAAATAGCTAAATAAACTGTGTAATCTGTTTCTGTGTACATATTTAATTTCATGTATGTATCTGTAATCATATATGTATGGATTTAATAAAAAATATTTTTGTCAACTTATTTTATGGTAATTTTTCATGCTGTTATGCAGACAGCAAACTTTTGTTTATTAATTTGATACCAATAAAGTTTTAAAAGATATTTAACTACTTTTGAGAGAAAAAGTACTAAAAATTTAAGGAAAGAAAAGTGACAGACAAACAGCTAAATAAACTGTGTAATCTATTTTTAAGTATATATTTATTTTCCTGTATATATCTATAATTATACAGGCGTAGATTTATCTACAAATATATTTGAAATTTATTTAATACTGCTTGACGTGCGATACCAATAAAGTTGCTACTTTTAAATTTGTATGTCGTTTTTTGTTTTGAAAACTATTTCTAATTTTATTTTCCTCTTTGTAACTATTGTGAAAAAAATAAGAAGATAAATTTTAAAATTAAGAAATAATCATAGTAATGTAAAAAAAGAAATATACGAATACAAAAGGCTCTTATAATTTGCTACAATGTAATAAATGCGTTTATGTTCAATGCAATGCGTTCGTAGTAATAGATAATCATATACTTGCAATTATTATTTAAATAGGAAAACTAATATTTACTCATGTTTTAAGTACATGAAATACAATTTAATATGATTAATTTACTAATTTTTTTTAATCTCCTGTAAAAAAAAGAGTATAATTAGTTTAATAACAAAAAGTATTCAAAAAAATGCATCAGAGAAGCTCCGTAGGCGATGGACGATTTCTCCCTACTAGTAGTGACGTCACAAATCAGTGGTCAGGCCTTGTATCTAGGAGGTGCTGGCAGGGGTCCAGCTCTAGAGCCACCCCTCATCCCCCCCGGTGTCCTCCATCAAAATTGTGGTGGATACGAACCAAATCGTACTGTCACCCGTATTGTGCTCAAAGCTACGCACTTAGCCCTTCGCCATGATAAATTTCGTGGGCCTTGATCTAGCCTTTGCCGATTAGGTGACATCAGTAACAGCAACAATATATTAAAAAAATACTGTACTTTGTAAATTTATCAATGTATTTATATTTGTATTATTATCGAAAATTAATTTGAAAAGAAATGAATGTTTTCGTCGAGAAAAAAATAGATCATTAACTATCTCAAATTTTTGTTATAAGTTTCGAGCTCCTAACCTATCCAGTACTAGATAGATCCAGTCTTTAATACTAGACTGATGGGCGAGTGAGAGTTCTATTAACATAGCGCTAGAAAGCAATGAGGGTTATTGGTGACGAACCTCGTAATTATGAACCTTGGTCAAGTGACAAGGACACCTGAGCTTCAACCCCCTCGCCTAATTATCGCACCACACCAACGGGAGGACATTTAGCTTCAATGGTTTTAACGTGTAGAGGCCCCCTCTACACGGTGGGTCTTCAGTGGTACTTGGACTCAAACCAGATACTCCAGCCACGAGAATAGACTGCAAATTATTTAAGTACAATATTTTGACAAAAAATGAACATAGAATGAACCCATTCTCCTTTTATGAAAAAAGTTTCTATTATAATAATATTTTGCCTGTAAATAGCTCAGACCTCTGTTCAGAGGTCGAACTAGAATTTTTGAAACATATAACATAGAAGTGGATTTATCCTTATTTTACTATAACAGAAGGGAGAAATTTTAAGAAAAAAACGCCGATAATTATTTCAATGGGTGGTAACTCTGAAAATAATGAGAATTTTTAAAAGATTTTTGTTCAAACTCTCTAGGGAAGTCTTCACTTTATGTAAGCAAAATATTTTATTATTATAGAAGCATTTTTTATAAACGGAGAACATTTTGAAAAAAGGTTGTTCTAAGTTATTTTTTTGCCAAAATATTGTATTTAAATAATTTCTTTTTGTCATAATGTCCTTAAAACAGTTTTATACATGCATTCTAATCTAAGTGACACTAAATATCATGAAAATTATCCATTTATGTGCTTTTTAAAATCATGGTTCCGAACGTAGTCGAATATCTTAAGTAGTTTATTGATGCCTCCAATTAGATTTCAAATTATCGCGATACGTTAAGCTCTTAACACATTATTTTCGTTCGCTTGTATCTCTTTAAAAGTGGAAAATGTTAAAAGTTGTTGTCGTGTTGTTATAACTAATGTGTGCCACCTTGTCGACAAAGGCCAGATCGAGGCCCACGAAATTCCTCATGGCAAAGAGCTAAATGACGCTTATCGTTATTCGTAACTTTGAGCACCATACAGGTGACAGTTCAATTTGACCTGTTTCCTCCCCAATTTTGAGGGAAAATACTCTGGAGGAAATGTTAAGAGTTGTGTCTTCCTGTAATAGTCTTTATTACTTATATTAAATTTGAATATTAATTTGATCTCTTAATAAAGATTGTTATTGTGTTTGTCCACTTCTCCCGGGAAAATAAAGCCTTCTGATTGATTGGCTCAGAATAAAAACATTGCTTACACCAACCCTCGTCCCTTCCTGAAACATTCGTGGCCACATTCTCCAAGTGATCATGGTTGCGAACTTGTGGTCAACGTTGTAGAGTCACGGGAAACCTTATGCCATTGAAGACTCGCCGTGTAGAGGTCTTAAGCGCAATAAATCTGTGAAGACTTTAAGTCCTCCCTTTGACGTGGTGAAGTTTGGAGAGGGAAAGTGACGTCCTCAACACTTAACCATGGGCAAAAATTATGAGCTACTCTTGTGTTTCTTTAGAGTGCAACATAAATTAAAATCAAATCAATTCAACCCCCAAGCATTCTTTTTTTACATACATATAGAAAAGTAAAATATTTTGTTGATAAAACTTGAATAAATCCCCTCTAATTACCCGTCTCATACTGGAAACTATTTCAGTGAATGTTTCGAGTGAGCAATTGTTAAAATGAAGTTTTTTTTATCTATATGTCTATATATATATATACACTCTGTCGCAAAAAAATATATGCACCCAGAAGAAATTGAGCTACATTCACGAAATTTGGTATGCATGTAGTGTATATGAAAATAAACAAATGATTAAAAATTCAGAACAAAATATCATTTTATTAAGCGGTTACAGCTTGCAAAAGGTTAAAAATCAGTAAGTAGTAAAGCCACCTCTGGCAGCTATACAACCCGAAATTCGGCGTGGCATCGATTTAATTAGATCACTTATGACCCCCTGTGGAAGATCCTGCCATAGTCTTTTGCATCTGCGCAGTTAATTCTCCTGTATCTCGGGACGGCTGCAGTTGCCTTCCCAGCGCGTCGCAGACATGCTCTATTGGCGAAAGATCTGGTGACCTGGCAGGCCATGGTAAGACGTCATATCCTTGAAGACATTGTTGGGAGAGTCGCGCAGTATGTGGACGAGCATTATCTTGTTGATAAATGGCACCTGGGCGACTTGATAGCATGGGTAGCACAATCGGCGTTAAAATATCGTCCACGTATCTGCGAGCTGTCAAAGTGCCTTGAAGGACCACTAAAGATGATCGTGTGTCCCAAGAAATTGCTCCCCACACTGTCACACCTTGTGAAATTGCTGTATGCCGCTCGACAATAAATGCCGGATCGGACCGCTGGCCGCTGCGCCTCCAGACACGTGTGCGGTGGTCATCAGCACTGAGACTGAATCGGGATTCATCACTGAAGACGACACGTCTCCAGTCTGTCACACTCCAAGTTGCCCGAGGTCGGCAAAAATCCAGTCGACACTGCCTATGATGTGGGGTCAGTGGTAAGCGTCTTAGCGGACGTCGGCTCCTCAAGCCAACTTCGGTCAGTCGTCTCCTTATGGTTTCTCTTGATGGCACTGGATGTCTGGAAGGAGGTAAGTGGCGTTGAATCGATGCTAGCGACGTTGTTGGTGCCGAAGTGGCCACTCTTCTGATTGTACGATCCTCGCGATCATTTGTGTTCCTGGGACGTCCTGACCCTCCGCGACGGTACACTCTACCTTCTGTGATCCACTGTTGCCAACACCGAGCAACTACCATATCGCCTCCGACCGAGGTGGCGGCCGATACGTCTATTCGACCAACCTGCTTCTCTGAGGCTTATTATACGGCCCCTATCAAAGTCCGTCAGCTGCTCGTACTGCCGCCGGTTACGTCTTAGAGGCATCCTAAGTCTCAATATCGTCTATCAAAGTCATCAGATTCGTTTGGATAGCCGTACGGCGCTCGTACTCATGCTTTTAAACTCTCCCAGTTGCGCAACTAATATGCGCATAGCACACTTAGCCTTGTCTCATTGGCTTCGAAATTTTAATCATTTGCATATCTCTTACCAGACTACATTCTTGCCGAGTTTCGTGATTGTAGCTTGATTTCTTCTGGGTGCATATATTTTTTTGCGACAGAGTGTATAAAAGGGATGTTTGTATATATGGCTTTACTTCACTCCCAACACCGTTCAACCGATCACTACGAAAACTGACATGTATGTGTATTTTTTTTGTGTGTGTGGAGAAGATTTTCCTGCTATCATCTTTGTTGCAGCTCTCTACCAGGTGGCGTTACAGTATATCAACTTCTGCACCATTCAATCAATCACCAAGTTGCCAACATAGTCGCCAAAAATAGCGCCAACTTGGCTTTATCGACAACATTTCGCTATGTTTCCACTGAATTACCAATCTAGAAATATATTATAAATGCGAAAGTTTGTTTGGATGTTTGGTCGTCTTTCACGCAAAAACAACTGAATGGATTTTAATGAAACTTTACAGTAATATAGCTTATACATCAGAATAACACATAGGTTTTAATTTATAGCATAGGCCATAGTTTATAAATATACTGTGTGAAGTGTCCAAAATATAACGATATTTGTAAAGTAAGTAGGAAAAAATTCTGCCATCTGCAAGCAATTCTGGCGTGCACTACAAAAAGTCCCACGACAGCATATATATATATATCTTTTATTTGAGAAGACACCCTTTTTGTTTTGGAAACTCAAGGCGCTCGCTTCTAATTTATTCCTGAAATCAGCGTAATCCCTAATTCTTTTTATTTCAGAATAAAACTAAGTTTTGAAGAAAGAGATTGTATAAATCTCTCTTTATTTGAATATTGTTTTTTATGATTTTATTATGCACATTTGGTACTAAGAAATGGATCTTTTTTCAAAATAAATACTTTTATCGCTTCTGGTATGTAAAGTAAATAAACTTTCTCTTTCACACTACATCATTTGGACAAATTTTCAAAATTTGTTTGTGGTTAGTAGTTAATTATAACGGTATAATTTTAATTGAATAGGCAGATATTGCATTTTTAAGTATAAAAATAATTATAACTACTGTACTGTATTTTTTGCATTGAGTGAATATTAACGTCACTGTTCAGCTACACGAGGGCTTTGGGCGACGGACCACATAATTTTGAACCATGTTCAAGTGACGTGGACGACACCTGAGCTGGCACCCCCTTCTCCTAACTACCACACCACACCAACTTAGCAGGAATATTCTACCAATACTATTCTTTGAAATCCACTCTGCCAAGATATATGGCAGCACGGGTTCTATGATGAGTAGGCGGAAGTTAGCGGGAAAGGCGAACAGTTTTGTAGCAAATATTGCGTTTTCAGCTGACGGTGTTTTAATCGGATTGCAAAGATTATCATTTCTGTCCCGAAAAAATAGTCAATGTCAAAATTTAAGTGTCTTATGTTTGTGTATGTTAATGAAGACCTTAGAAAACAATTTGACTATTTATTTTAAGTGAACGGTGTACATAATTAATTTTACTGTGGAATATCTTTAATTAATTTATTATCTCTAATGGATTAAATTTCCCAAAGTGAAGTATTTCGTTTACGTATATCCCTTAATTTTCAATGTAGTAATCCAAAAAAAATATTGCATGAAAAAAACTGCAGTAAATCATAATGTGGTAGATAAAGCATTAACGTGCATTGCTCCCCTACACAGCGGGTCTTACAAAGCTCTAATAAAGCTCGAGCAATGAAAGTAGCTAGACATTTGCCAACTTGACTCTAACGCCAACATTTCTCTATGTATTTCAATGAATCGTCATTATAATTTAAGAAACGGTGTTGCTTGCGAATATTACAATTTTAACATAAAATAAATACAACAGAAACTAATATTAATGTTTTATACTTTCAGATATAAATTATTTACACTATTTTAGCGTTCATTACACAAAAATTTTAACAATGTGTTACTTTTGCTGAGCAGAGATCAACATAGGGAGGTATTTTCAAAAATCGACCCTCAAGAGTGCTACGGGGAGTTA
Source organism: Trichonephila clavipes (assembly GCA_019973935.1). Lineage (NCBI taxonomy): Eukaryota > Metazoa > Arthropoda > Arachnida > Araneae > Nephilidae > Trichonephila > Trichonephila clavipes. The sequence goes on from BMAU01020057.1 coordinate 27,184, forward strand.
TAAATAAAAAAAAATACTTTTTATCAGTTATTAGATTTACAGATTTAGAATTTAACAAAGGTGTGTGTGTGTGTGTTTTTTTTTTGTTGTTGTTCAGCTGAGATATGCAAAAAGCTTTTTTTTTTGTTTAATTTCCAATTCACGTAAAATTAACTCATTAAAAACTTCTTTATTCTTCAATCTGTGTTGTTTAATTTTTCAGTTCACCCGTGCGAAGAACGGGTATACCAGCTAATATAATATAAGGAACGGTGTTGCTTGCAAAAAAAAAAAAAAAATCTTACAATTTTAACAAAATAAATACAGTAGAAAGGAATATATATTAACGTGTTACACATCCAGAAATAAATTATTTACATTATTTGAAGCGTTTATTACATATAATACGTAACAATGTGTTACTTTTGCTGAGCAGAGATCAGCTTAGGAAGGTGTATTCAAAAATCGACCAACGAAAGAGTTACAAGAGAGGCGTTATAAAAAAAAACATCCCTTTTATCAGCTATTAGATGTGCTGATTCTAAATTTAACAAATATAGTTTTTGGTTAGCTGAGATATGTAGAAAGTTTTTTTTTTTTTTTTTTTTGTTAAATTTGCAGTTCACGTAAAATTAACTCATTAAAAATTTCTCCATCCTTTAATCTGAAATTTTAAATTTTTCAGTTCACCTGTGCGAAGAGCGGGTATACCAGCTAGTAGAATATAAACACAAACTGTCAGAACATTTAAAATATAGTTTGGCGGAAAACATAGTTTCTCGATTCTAAATTAAAAATTTTTCGCTATTAAAATTATACCATTGAGTACATATAATACCATCCTATGAAAATATTAATTTGATTAATATGGTTCTCTTTGAATAAATCGTAATAATTTATTTTTTCAACCAGGAAAATTTATCAATTAATAACATTAAATAAAAAAGTATGTGAAAATAAAATTACATAGTATGCTTCGATAGTTATTGGAAAAGACAAAATCTACAATTTTAGTTAACAAAATGTATGATAAAAACCCCACAGAAATTAACACTGCGGAATAATTAATACAAACATTTTAACATTCCCGTTTAGAATCGGATGACCTTGAGGGGGAATAATTCTGCAACAATTAGATACAAAACTTATTCTTATTCGGTGCCTATGTGCTGTGACTTTATGATAACATTTCTAATTCTAAAAAGAACTCTTACTTTGTGCGAATCCCCCTAAGGTAACTGTCAGTTGAAAGTCCTCAGTAAAGTTTTTCACACTGGGATGCTCAAATACTGTTCCAGATATGTTTCTGAGTTCCCTTCGTTTTCTTTTGCCTCTAGGTATTTCACCATTGCAAAAAGCCTAAAAATAAGATTTTTTTTAAAAAAACGAAGAATTTGTTCAGAATGCGATAAAAGGAATCTTCGAGAATAAAATTGTTTAGAGACAAGTAATTTAAAACATCAGGAGTAAATGAACGTGCTATTGACATATTATTTGCTAAGTTGCCGTTAAAATTACTTAAAGAAAAACATGAAGCAGAAAAAATGCCCTTTTGAGGTATCAGGAGAGACTCACACTTACTCACTCATCACGATATTTCCCGAAATATTAGGCCAACAGACTTGAAATTTGGCACGCACATTTTTTTCATACAGTAGAGACCTACTACGAAAAGGGTTTGGCGAAAATCGACCCCTAAGGGGCGTTGTGAAGGCTTAAGGGCCGTTATAGATCAATATTCCCGTTTTTGAACTATTACACCTAAGCACTTGAAATTTGGCAGGTATGTTCTTTTCATAGATCAGAGTTCCTCTAACAACAGGTTTTGCTAAATCGACCCCCAAAGGGTTTTGTGGGGGCTTAAGGGGTTTTATAGATAAATATTTCCGTTTTGGAACTATTACGCCGATAAACTTGAAATTTGGTAGGCATGTTCCTTTCATGGAGCAGAGTTCCTCTAAGAATGGGTTTTGCTAAATCGACCCTCAAAGAGTGTTGTAGGGGCTTAAGGGGCATTATAGATAAATATTTCCGTTTTGGAACGATCACACCGACAGACTTGAAATTTGGTAGGTTAAGGGGTGGTATAGATAAAAAATTCCTGTTTTTGAACTGTTAGACCCACGTACTTGAAATTTAGTAAGCATGTTTCTTTGGTCGAATAGAGATCCACTAAGAACGGATCGAATGTAAATCGATTCTCAAAACGGGTTGCATGGCTTATTAATATTTTTTTCCGTTTATTAACTATTGGATTTAGACTTAAGGTTTGACAAGCATGTTTGTTTTGTTGAAAAGAGATCCACTAAAAATGGGTTTTGAAAAAATCGATTTTGGCGATAAGGGGTTATGGCAGTGTTTCTCAAACTGTGGGGCGCGGTTACTCTGCGAGGGGGGCGCGAGCATATTGAAAATAAAAGGTTTAAAAAATAATTTTTTGGAATGAAGAAAAACAAAATGCTTTCTGACTTAATAAAAATGCACATTTATCCTGATATAATTTATATATATCATCTGGGGATCGTCAAAAATAAAAGATTCTACTTCAAAAGCTCATTAGCTATCTTTGATCCTGTAACCAAATAAAAAAAAGACATTTTGTTTGCTTTACTGTAATCCCACGATGAGAGATTTTTCATTACGTTTCTTTTAAACCTTAAAATACTGCATTTGACTATCATATATTTAACCTTCAAACTTACTGGTATGTTTCATTTCACCTCTTTTTCTTTTAGGAAAGTTGTAAATAATATTTTTCTGTTGTTGTTTTTTTCCATGTGAATGAGTTATATGAAAAATGAATAAGCATATTGAGCACTTTGAAGGATTATTTGGCCAAGATGTAATTTTATGAGTATTCTGAAACATATAATGCATAACGAAAAACTTTTTACGCAATTCTTTTTTAGAACTAATATCCATATGCTTTATCGAATATTGTTTTAACACGGGATCGGTCGCGCGATGCGCAGAGTCATCTCATGTTCACAAAATCGTTAATTCTGGAAAAAGTGTTTATTTGTTACCAATGACCTTAACAGAGTATCATCCAATATGACAGTCTTAATGGGAACTATAATGAATTTATATCACATTTCGCCCTCTTTTGGGGGGGGTTGCAAACGTTTTTTTTATACAATCAAGTTACTAATTTTGATCGAGTTCCCTGCGCGACCACTTTTGTTCCAAAATATTTTCTATGAACAAGCTACACTTTTCCCCATGAACAATTTTGTGGTTTTGATTGTGATGTGTTGTACGACTTATTATGGTTTATAAATGTAAATGAGCAGAATATAAAAAAAATTAGCATCTATGATTTCTGTTGAAGGAAGTTGAAACTGATCAAGCAGTTGAAGAACCTGCTGAAATAAAGCATATTAATCAAGACAGCTAAAATAAATATGAGAAAAGCGATATACATGAAACGTTTGAGTTGAATTGAATTTTTCAAATGCTGCCTAAAGAACTCTATGAAGAAAACCATGAAACCATTATGTAGCACTTTGCCTTGTCTAAAAGACACAAGGAAGAAAAAGTTTAAAATGCTATTTGTAGATCATCAAACGACAGCAAAACTACAATAACGTGAACAAAATATGACAGTTTTGCTGGAATATAACGTTCCTGTATTGTTAGCGAAAACTGTCTGTGATTTATGTCCTTTATTAAGGGCGCGCAGATTTGGAACATTTTCTTTAGTTTTATTGGATTTTTTCTCAAAAAATCAAAGAAAAATTGAAAAGTCCTTGAAAAAAGGTAAGTATATTTTCTCAGAATTAAATTATTCACGGGAATTATGATTTTTATCGTGTATAGTAAAAATAATTATAAAATAAATTATAGTTTAAAAACAAACTAAAAAACACGCTTTTATAGTGAATCGAACTAAAAAGTAAAAAAATAAAAATATATCTTACTTAAAAGTAACACATATACAAAATTTAATACTTATCTTGTTAATTTGTACGGTTTATAATTATGATCGTATTGTAGCTTCAGCGACCCCCTAAAAGTTCATTATTACTGCATTAAATACATTATTTTTTTTGGGGGGGGGAGCTCGATAAAAATTATGATTGAAAATTGGGTCACCAGTAGTAAAAGTTTGAGAACCACTGGGTTATGGAAACATATAAGATAATTCTACTTCAATTTTATAAATTATTATTCAGAAGTCTTGCATTTTTTAAATCAAGATGCGAGAATTATAGGAATTTTTTTCAATACAACCGAAAGCTTAATGCTAGAACTTAGATATCAATATTTTATATATATGTGAAAATGTATATATTCATATTACAGCGAAGCCAGAGGGTAAAGTTAGTTAAATATATATTTTTTTTTTTTTTTTGCTTATTTTAGAATAAAATAAAATGTGTGTTATGAATCAAAATTTATGTAACGTTTACATTAATTATATTAGGCAAACATAAAATAATTGCAAAATAAAATTATAATTGTTTAAAAAAATAAGAATATCTTTTATTTAATTTACAACACTTCTTGTTCTCATATTTCTCAAGTGATAAACATAATTATGATCTAATTCTTTTTATTCAAGTATAAAACAAAATCATAGCTTTTATTCCCAACGCTATCCAAAGTGTACATGTGGGTTTTATTTTTTATTATAATAATGTATTATATATATATATATATATATATATATATATATATATATCCCACAACTGATATAATTTCCTATGTAATAATAAGAATAAAAGTAGTTAAAATCCACATTAATAAAAAAAAATTTGTAATTTTAACAATACGGGAAAATAAAGTTTTGAAGCATGTAGCTTAAAGTGGAACCTGGCATATTAAGCACAATACATATTCATGCAATTGACTCAAAATTTCGTTAAAATATTGTTTTCTTATTTTCACCCTATTAATAAAGTTTGACTTCATATATTGAATTTATTCTTCACTCCATAAAAACCAGAAACGTCTTTTTGTACATAATGAAACCTCTTCGAAAACTTGACGTATTTTTTTTTCCTTTTGAAAATCTCATAAATATCAGAATGTCAGCTTTTTTAAAAGTATTTTCGCAAACCCCATTTCTCATTAAAAAAGGCGTTATGCGAAAATAAGCAAAGAAACTACAAGTACTTTTTGATTTATAATACATATCTAAGAAACATTAAAATACAGTCGTCGCTAAATACCTGAAAAGAGTTCGTTATACGGAAAATTCGTTACATAGAGGTTCATCTTCTAATATACTTTATAAATCACACAAAACGAATTTTTAATTCATTATAAACACTACATATTAAAAAGGTAATTATTCACACCTTTTTTTAAAATTAATATATGTTTATTTTATATACCTTATCCATAAAAAATAAAGAAAAAAGAAGAAAGAAAAACTGTAAGGGAATCCAGAAAAAAGAATGTCGAAGGAATTCACTGCATTTTCAATATGAAGAAAATAACTTTATATTTCTCATTTCAAGCATACAGGTAATATTAAACATACGTTATTTTATAACTAGAACACGGGGACACGGGACAACTCCACTGAGGGTGAATTGATTGATTGAATATTAACGTCGCACTGTTCAGCAACACGAGGGCTTTTGGCGACGGACCACGTAATTTTGAAACATGGTCAAGTGACGGGGACGACATCTGAGCTGGCACTCCCTCTCCTAACTACCACACCATACCAACGGGAGGACGTTTCAGCTCTCGACAGATTTAACGTGCATCGCTGCCATACACGGCGGGTCCCACTGAGGGTGAAAGGGGATATCGAAGATTTTTCTAATGAACTGGACAATGGGGGGTTAAAGGTTGCATTTCTTGGATGAAACGTCCATAACTCTGTTGCTCTCGGCGAGTTAGGATCTAATAAAACAGTTCAAGATTTATGACCACACCATAAAATGTGTTAAAGAGAGAATAACTTGAAATGTTCAGAAATACTTTAGAAATAGAGAGAAAAAATTGAATTACAAAAGAAAAAGTTGGTTGTATATAGAAAATGTACTTCGCTATAGAAAGGTTATTTTACGTAGAAAATCGGGAAATGTTCAAGGTTCCAGGAAAAAGTTCGCTATATAGAAAAATTCGCAATATAGAGGTTCGTTATATTTAGGTTCAACTGCATATATACGAGGTAGGATTTAAAAGTACCCGGACTGAGTGTATAACTTAAAAAATATTACCAATTAAATTACTCTGAAACACATCCTCCTTTGAAATAAGACCCTTTAACAACAACACACTTTTGCCACCGCTTCTAAAGGTCGTCGAAACATTTCTGGAAATCATTTTTAGCCATGTGCTTTAATTCAGTTTGCAATGCATTTTTATTTTCATCTGCAGATTTGAATCAACGACCTTAAAAGCGACGAGCCAGTTCTTGAAATCTTCTAAAAAGTCGCACAGGGTGAAATTAAGATAGAAAGTAGGATGCACAAAAACAGTTCTTTTTCGTTTCCATCCCGTCATTGTTTGAAGCCTGTTCTTACGTACCGCCGCAGAAACCTTTTCAATGTTTTCAGTGGTGCAGGAAGTCTCTGCGGATGTCCAGAGCTTTCATCGTCTTCGACACTTTCCCTGCATCCTTTGATATGTCAATGCCACTCAAATGTTTGCGTTCGTGATAATGAATCACTGTTGCACGCATGCTTCAATATTTCGTAAGTCTCCGTAGCACTGTACAAAATTGATATTCATTATCCGCTCTACAAAGGTCATTTCTTTCAATAGCGAATTGCTAAATGCATCCACTCATAAATTACGACGCCGTAGCTAGCCACCGACCATTTGTGATTTAGGACAAATCACTTTTTGAAAAGGGAAAGAGCACATTAACGCAGAAACGTTACCGTAGTCACTCTACTGCAAAAAATTTTCACGTTATAGGCTCAGTCCAAGAACTTTTGAATCCTAACTCGTATACAAACAAAACAAAAAAAAGATGATATTTAAAACTCAATAAGTATATCATAAAAAGATTGGTAAGAGGAATTGAGAAAAGCAGAAAAAAGAAAATTCTTAAATTACCATAAATTATGCTGAATTACTATTTAACTCATAAAAATCATTAATAATTATTATTTATATTAATTAATAAGAAAATATATAAACAGGGGAAGTTACTTGTTGGCAATCACTCAGTTCTGCGCAAGCAACTACCTGCGCAGAGAGCCGCAGAGATTCTCCGTCCAGCATATTTTGAAACATGAAGGCCTTGAAGACAAAGTTCACAGATAATGGATTGTTTGTATCACGCTGAGGATGAAAAGGAGCTATGGGTCTGTACTGAGGATTACGACACCTACATAAATTAAAAATTAAATGTAATTACCAATTAATTAAAAGTTTTCCAACGTTTTGTTAAATATATACGTATAAAAGATTTGTTGTAGTTTTTAATCTCTCGATGCAGTGAATCTTACAAGAAATCTTGTCTTCAAGCAAAAAAAAATCTTGAATCATTAACTTCTCTCTAGACATCTGTAATGTGACACATAAATTGTTACTATCTAGATAGGTATTAATGATTCGTACATTGTTCTATAAAATCACAATTTATGCTGTATGAGCAAAACTTTATCTGCATTACTCAAAACAATTAAAAGATAGCATGGGTGAATCATGCGGAATTACATAGAGGATTGATACATGATCGACAGATGTGGTAAGATATATAAGAAAAAGATGGCATATGTTTAGCAGGAGCAAATTCATTTTATTGAGAATTTGGGTACAAAAGGAAAAATACACAAATTGTGCCTATGAGAAAAAACGAATAAAAAGAGGTGTTTCCTTGAAAGAAAATCCTTTTCAGTAGGGAGTATGGTTTCCCCTAACTGCTAACAACATTGAACACCCTGGAGGCATGGAGTTAATGTGGCGATTAATGAGGTTTTCAGCCGCACTCTTCCAGCTCTTAGAGAGTTTGTGGGGGAGTTGGGCAGCCAGAAACTCGTCTGCCTAGAATGTACTAAATATTTTCTATTGTGTTCATATCCGCTGGTCATTCCATTCGTATGATTTCTTCCCCGAAAAGGAAATCATCCACCAAATTAGCACAATGTGACCTGCAATTGCCGTCCATTAACATGGTCATCTCCAATTGCTGTAGCGTAAGGAACTACAGTAAGTCTAAGGATCTCATCCCTATATCGGCGACCAGTAAAAGCTTCCATTGAATGATGTGGAGGTCAGTGCGTGCATTAATGGAGATGCCATCATAGATCATCACTCCACCACCGCCAAACCTACACCTCCTAGTACGAACGCAAGATTGTTCCTTGTGGCACTTTCCCTCCAGATGAATAAGAAGTTGGGGGGGGTCTTTGGGAAACTGGATTTTATGAAATCCGCCGTCCCATATCTGAAGTATTTGAATCATTAAATGTGGTAATTGGAAATTAAAAATGCACTTAATAGTAATTATAGTTCACTTGAGTTCTTAAAATTGTACTGTCCAAAATTTCCTTTATGTTGATTCCAGAGTTCTTTTGCTGTCTTAGGTGATTAATGTGGAGTCTTGACAGTTCGTTGTAGCTCGCAAGGAGCCGTGCTTTCTTTAGCAGTGTGTCGTCGCAGCATGGTGATTGATGGGGTGGCATCTGGGGTGAAACGCTTGTCAGGAGGAGTGACGTCATCTCGTAGAGGAGTGGGCTGTCAGTCTTGATTTGTGGTCTTTCTGTTGATTGTCGGTCCTGTTGTGTGAGATAGGGCACTTCTATTGGATGTTGCAGCAAGTGAGAATACTCTCTATTGGCCGTGCCGTAGGTTGTGCAGAAAGTAGTGGGGGGAAAATTTTGAATAATTTCCTGTTAGATGCATTGAATGTAGAATTGTTGGGGAGTTGAATGAAATTTAAAGTTTAATGAAAAATTAATGAAATGTAATTTAAAATTTAGCAAGAAGGGGTTCATTCGCCGATCGGTGAATGAACGTTTATGTGAATTATGGCGGATTGTAGGAGTCTAGGAGAATTCTCCTAGGTCTTTTTTGAGTGTCCAGAGGGGTGTAATTTTCGAGATTGATGATGTTAGAATTATTGATGTTGGGGAGATTATCATAGAAATTTTTGGCTAAGTCTTGAATATGTTTTTTAAAAGGAGGTATTTTGATTGCTCTATAAATGTTTTTGTTGGAGTTGTATCTACATGCTCTTACAATACACCGAATGATGGAATTTTGAGCTATTTCAAGAATTTTGATATTTGTATTAGCTGCGTAGCCCCAGATGGGACATCCGTAGCTCAGAATTGGTCGCAAGACGGCCGTATAGAGAAGTACTTTATTGTATAAATACATATTGGAATTCCGGCAAATTAAGGGGTAGTCCAGATGAATAAACTCCTATTGCTAGATGAACAGAAAAATGGGACTTGTCAGAAAAAGGAATACTGCGCCATTTATTTCTCCTCCAGTTTACATGTACTCCCCCCCTCTCTGAGGGCACGATGGTACCTTGTTGTTAACGTAACACATAACACTGGTCGGCGAGTATAGGGAGCTACTGCGTGGATCCTGTTTCGGATAGATTGGGTCGAAACTGTGGTGCCAGTAACTAAGCGAAGGTGTTGTTGAAGAAGAGTGGCTTTCATATTTTGGTGTATCGAGACGTTAGCGCTAAAAATCGATCTTCATTGAGCATTGTTGCACGTCTAGGATTTTGCCCTGATTTTTGACCTGTATTTCCAGTTTCCAAGAAAACGTTTCCTCATTGTGGAGGTCACACTTCGTGAAACTCTAGTGGCTTCACTTTTTTTACCCCCCCCCCTTTACCAAGCAACTCTCTAAGCTTCTGATTCGGTTAAATAACTTCGTTCAGACATCTCACTCATCGAAATAACACATTTACATAATGTCGGTCACTCTTTTCAGCTTTGTGTTTTATTAAGCTGAAAGCCAAATTTCATTCGCTGCCATCAAAACGTCATTTTTGACGTTAAATTCAGAATTTGCATTCACCAGAGTTTGAAAATGAGGAAAGCATTTGTGATTTCTTCTTCAATTTTCTGCAAAAAAAAAATTCGCTTTTGCCGTTATTTTATGAATAATTTTTCAATATACTTTAATCAGTTTGAGCAGTGTATATGTATATATATAAAGGAGAAAAATCATTTCCTCATCACGATATCTTCGGAGCTATTAGAACTACAGATATGAAATTTGGAAGTCATGTTTATTTTCTTTAGTAGAGATCCAATAAAAACGGGTTAAGTGGAAATTGATCGCCGGCAGAGATTGCGGGAACGTTATAGACAAAATTCCCGTTTTTGTAGCTTTAAGCCTACAGACTTGAGATTTAGGAAATGTGTATTTCTCTGTCTCTCTCTTTCTCCTTGAGTACCAACCCGCTAAGAATGAATTTTTCAAAAACATACTACTAAAGGGGGTTGACAGGGGCTTGTAGATAAAAAAAGTTCCTTTTATGAGAATCTACTTCCAGGGGAGGTTTGCGGTGGTATTAAACATTTTAAAAAAATCCCGTTTTTGTAAGAATAGACTAAGACGTGAAATTTAGAAAATATACTTCTTCACTTGAGTACAGATACAATAAGAACAGGGTTTCCTGAAATCGTCTTCCTAGAGGGTTGTCTGGTTTACGGAGGCATTATAAATTTTTTAAAAATTTCTGTTTTTTTTAAAAACAGATTTGAAACATGACTATGACAAGTATATTTCTTTTGTTGATTAGAAATTCGCTAAAAATGGGAATTGTAAAGATGGGGGGGAGATGGAAGCGTAAAAGATAAATATACTTCCATTTTAGAAATTCGTCCAATTTTTTTTAAATCAAAAGGCGAAATCTATAGGAATATTTTTCAATACATTAAAAACTTAGTGATAGGACTACTTAGATAGAAAAGAGAACATTAAAAACAATTTATAGCCATACAATCTAATGAAAAACCCAGCAAAGCGCTTGGCTAATGGCTATTTGCTTATAAAATGCTTCAATTAGGCAAACGTTTCTTGAGAACTCAAACAAAAGTTCTTTTAATTATTTACCGTATTCCCGTACTCTATTTCAGACCGACACAAAATCCGCTAACCATAGTAATTTTAAATCACAGTCAAATAACGAAGCATTTGAACTAGCACTCTATTTTCATCATCCAATGTTGTAAATTAAATGTAAAATGAATAGAGGGCGCTGCAAGTCATCTTAGAGATACTTTTTTTAGGTTATAGAATCAATTATGTAATGTTCTTTGCGCTGATTACATGTCTTTAGTGTCGTCTTTGGACATAAACCAAAATGAGTAAAAGATTGTCTAAATTATTGCAATAACATAAAAATATAATGGATATAATCATCTAACCGACCAAAGGAATTCAAGATTCAGGAAATGTAACATCCAGATCTAACTCGAATCAGATTCTCTGCCAGACGGCAGACAAGATTCTCTGACCACAGGCTGATAGCAAGACCACTCGATTATCATAACCGTATGAATTTGAAACTATGAAGCAAGTCACAATTCTTACCCATCACCAAACACGAGTTGCGCAACATCATGCGCAGTAGTATCATCTGTTCTCTGATCTCTGTAGATAGCGTTTTCACCGACATCAACAGTATTGATATTGTCATGGTTGTTGGCAGGATACTGAGAAGTACGTGCATTGGATGATATCCTATTTCCAGAGATTCTCGATATAACAACGTCTTTTAACATAGCAGCATTCCATCCTGGTAAAGAAAAATTTTAATTACTTATTAATAAAGAAGCGTAATAACTGATTCATCCCGACAAGTAAATCCTATTTACACATCATTTATAGGTAATAAAAAATTCATATAAATTATCTTAGATATTAAATATGTTTCATATCTTAGGACAGAGGCTGACAGACTTCCAACAAAGCAGAACCAATTGTCCGAAACAAGATAATTAAGGTATTTAAGGCATCAAAGAGTCATTTATATGCATATGTGAATGAATCCGACCAATAGCTGACTTACTCCAATTAATAATTTAAGTAGGTATGATACCTTTTTCTATAGTTCATAGATGCAGAAGCCTGGAGAGACTCATTGGGTTAAATTCGTGACGGTCACATGATAAATACAGTCACGTGTTTTCCATTGAACCCAAAACTGACATTGGATTTGCATTTGCTTTTTTGCTTAAAAATTAAGTAAAATATCAAGTTTGATAATTGGGTAAAAATCTTTAAATACTACAATTTTTCGAAAAGTTTTCGAAATTCAAGATAATAGTTTTAAATCATGCATGTATTTTTAAACTAAGCGCATTTTGTTTACTTATGCGCGTTATTTTTGTTGACAAATGTGAATATTTAAAGGAAAGTACAAAAACTCAATTCTCGATAGCGAGTATAATCATCTCGAACAGGAATACCGGTCTGACAATGATGTCTCATGATGATGCTTATGATCTTGTCAAAAAACTTCATGGTTAGTAATGCCCATTGTTCACGTAATGCATTTCTTAACACTTGAGGTGTAGTATTGAGATGTGACACATGTAGGAGGAGTTAGTGGTTGAAGGTTCACATCACACTTTTCAAGAGCAACCCATAAATGCTCGGAGGAATTGAAGTCAGTAGAGCAAAATGATATTTCATTTGCATTATTGTTTCCTCTTCAAGTTTTTCAAGAAATTGGTGCACGAGGCACGCAATGTGAGAGTGTTGATGCAAAATAAAGGTATAGCAAATACACAGCATACAGAGAAATAAGACCTAATATAGTAGACCCTGGGTCGGCAATCTTTTAGCTGTGGCGTGCCAAACCAATCCACGAATATTATTCAGCGCGCCGCTCAGTAGGATAATTTGGAAACAATTCGATTCCTATGATAATGCATGCAGAGTTACAGAAAGTGGTCAAATTACGTGTCCGTCGCCAAAAGCCCTCGTGTAGCTGAACAGTGCGACGTTAATATTCAATCAATCAATCAATCAATCAATACAGAAAGTGGGCAATAATATAGATACTGACAGTCTTATTACTTATTAATTTTGCAACATTTAAAAATATTTCTTTATTTAAAAATAAGCTCTATAAAATATAACTATTTCTTCTACAGAGATAGAAAAAATTAAAATTGTACATACATTATGTATTTTTATAAACATATTTATTAAATATTTATTAAAATATATCAGCCCCCGGGGCAGCCAATCGAAGTCAATGTTCACTGTACCCTGCAACCAATCAGAGAGCAATCTCTCAGCTCTCAGCCAAGCAAAAAACTCTTGAAACTCACCACCCAGATGAAGTACGTAAGCCGCGCCTCCCGGATTCCATCGCTCAACCAATCGCCATCATGCCACTCAGCAGAATGGAAAACACCACTTTCGCCATACCCACCATCATAGACTCTCACGATATGGGGGATTGAGGACAGTTTTCAGTCCAGACGCCCAAAAGAAAACGCCTATTCAACTATTTATTAAAACAATAGGTATACAACATAAAATCTAAATATTTTTTTTCATTATAGTTTTGAAAAAAAGACAAGTGAAAATTTTAATGCGAACCCAGTGCTTGCACCACTCTACTTTTATATCGCAAAATTAAGGGGAAAATGTGTGGCTTTCAGTTTGATGCAATTCTGAGCATTCAGTTGTAAAATAATTTCTTCGTGAACGCGAAATATATTTCATGTGAGGAAAGATTTTTTTTACTTATATATGTAGAACCAAAAGTGGAAAGCAGAGTACATAAAATTTTCCCTCTTCAAACTCTCTCCAGAAGTGACATTCAATAATTCACAAAATAGCAGTGAATTTATCATTAAAGTTATCTCTCAGATTTTTTTCGTAATTTCATAAATTTTCATTTTAAAGATGTCTGTCAAATGCGATCCATTTAAAATTTATCAACTTCCATCCACTGAACAATTTACAAATTTGTAGACGAATGCAGAGTGCTTTTGTGAATTTCACCGTGTGCCATAGGTTTTGCCGACCCTGTAGTAAATCCACCAATGGCGCAGATTCGAACGAGACGGATTCGTATAACATGGTGGAAAAATTGCGATCGTGCTCGTATAAGTAAAGAGGCTCATATAGAATGGCAACACAATGAGGTAGATGTTGCGATTTTACTATGCCTTTTTCAACATCAATAATTAATATAATCTTTGATTGGTAACACTAAACGTCACTGTGCAACTCAAGTATTGAGGAAACTCTATTTTCAAAGGAGATCGTCTCAAAGCGTTTCTAATTTTGATGTATTTTAAAAACGTGTCGGGAAAAAAAAACTTTTTATATATATATATATATATATATATATATATATATATATATATATATATATATATATATATATATATATATATATATATATTTCATCAATCATACGATCATATCTCCTTAACTTAAATTAAGGAAAAAATCTTAGGAAAAAATAAATATTTGGAAAATTAAACTCAATTTTATTTAGAGGAAGTACATATCTAGTATTTCTAATTTATACGTACTATGTACTAACCTGTCTTTAAAGTAAAATGTTAGGGATAATTTTAAAAGAAATATTTCAATACATGTATTGATAAATTTTTATGCCTTTCTTGTCAAAAAAAACCCCAAACTTTTAATATTCAATGAACATAAAAATTGTTGCCATGTAGTGGCTTAAGCCTGATTATAAAGAAATTTAATTTAAATATAGCAAGTAAGTTAATCGCTTAGGTTTGTGAACAGCTCGTGTAGCTACAGCGTACTGCAGAATACGACCGACATGTTCGGAAGGTTGGTAGTAAGCAGCATGGAAACAACAAATCCCCATAGAAGATGGGATCGCAAACCACGTTTATGTGAAAATCGCAGTAATCTCGTAGTATGTGTTGGGAGGAGAGACTAGGACTCGGACTAGGGGAGTAGCCAAATGAATATGGGGATAAACAAACACTTCTCAAACGCCTCATTGGAACAAAATACCTTTTTTTCCTACAACATGTCCTCCTGGAGTTGCTAAAGGGAATAACGGCCTCTGCGTACTAGAACGTGTGGTTCATGCACGTTAGTGTACCAACCCATTCTTAGATTGTGGTGCAAAACCAGTTACATATTCCGGGAGGCGGATTGGACGAGGAAGCTTGACCTCCACACTCTCAGGGCCTCAATCGCTTTGATTTCTTTTTCTGGGGCCACCTTAGATCGCTTGTGTATCAGACGTTGGTGGCTACAGCGGAGGATCTCTCTTCATGTATCGTTGTCGCTTCAGCTGACATCTCCAGAACCCCGGATTTGTTTGAACGCATTCCATAATCAATCGTCTGGGGTAAGCTGTGCTAGTACCTCTACGCGGCCGCAACTTCAAACAATATCCTGTAACAATCACTTTTTGTATTTCTGATGGGGAGTTGTGATGCATACTTCGTATTGTAAATATGCTTTATTTCTAACAAATGCATTTCTTACCTTCTATGGCCCCATTTCATTACATCCTTCATATCTGTTTTTGTGAATTACCCCGACTATAAAAGTGGCTTGCGACCCCAAGTTCTGTAGTGATTTGTTGTCCCCATGCTGCCTACTATCACTCCTATGAATCTGTCGGTCGAATTCAGCAACATACTGTATATAATCTAAGTAATTCATACAACATGGATTCATGCAACATGAAAAGTATCTGCTAGGTATATTGTAAGTTTTCTATATACATGTGAGCATTGCAAGTTCTATTAGACAGCAAATACACAAGCCTCTGCGGCCACATAAAAGTATTAATTCCTATACAAAAATACCACCTTCTACATAACAATCATATTTCTCATACATAGGAAGGAGAAAAATGAGTATTTAATTCTATCATATTGTAAGCAGGCTTACAATCATTCAGTAATATAAAATGGGATTTCTCAATGAACAAAACATTTCTTCACTGATTTTTAGTCCAGTTTTCATGACTACGTACTAAATTCGAATGTTGTCTCTTGTGACTAAGGTAACCTACTTAACGGAAAGTTACTTAAAAGTATTTTAATTTTATCTCTTAATTCATGTTACCGAGTCTTAAAAAACAGCAATTGAATCAATGATGTATATCAAATGAAAAATTTTACTACTACACTATTTTTTGCTGATTGATTGAATATTTAAACAGCAATTAAAAACAACACAACAGTGGATCTTACAATTATGAACTACGATCACTTGAGTGGAGATCTCAAGGAATCGCACCACACTTCATGAGGAATTTAAGCCGTGGAAAATTTAATGCGCAGTTACTCTAAATGACGGATCTTGTTACACCAGGGCTCGAACTCAAGACTCAACAGAAACAACATCGGTCACGAGTTCACTACTATGACCCTTGGCTATCGCGACAGCTACAATTCTAACAATGGTTATGTAAGTATTGCTAAAGGTTTATAATGTTTCTGCTTGCTAATTTAAGAATATTTTATCAACAATATTATATATATTTTAACTTATCCTGGTAGTCTCTGACGAAACGCTGGGACAGAAATCTTAGGTATCAAGATTTTTTATTTCAATAATTAAAATTGAAATTTCAATATATTTAATTCACAAACAGAATTCGAAAACAGTAATTTTGAATAAAAAAATTTCGGATAGTAATTAACATATGGGAACCAAGAGCAGCTCTGATGACAAAACCTCAAAGCATTGTTTTATAATTAAACATTTCCAATGACTCACATAAGTGAGTTTAGAGTCACAATGAAATATAAAAACAAATTTTTAAGAAAATAATATCTTGTTAAATATTGGGATGGTTTGTATAAAATTGCTAAAATATACTCAAAACAAGAAATCTGTGTTTATTTCGAAATAATATTCAAAGAATAGCAATTAATTTTTTTGATAATCTGCCAAATTCAAATAACTTAAATGTCTTAAATCTTGAAAATTACAACCCCAATGTCAATACTAAGAGGCCCAGAAGAATCCCTCTGGACTCGTACAATCCCCCCTAGTAATTAATAGCGTCATTCCCCTCGCGGCGAATGACCATTTTCTAATTTGTCATTTTACTCTTTCACGTTTCCTTTCTTAATTTTAAAATATTTTCAATCTGCAACCCACATAGGCAAGCACTTTTTTCCAACTCAACTTCTGTTCCATAGCTTCAAGGCAGTGAATAGAGTGTTAACTCACTGTTTCTTTTAGTCCACCAATCAGGAAGCTCCCTCTCAATCCAGGCCTCTCCACTTCAAGGTCCAAATACCTTTCGATATGGGATGGAGGAACGTTTCCCAAAGATGTCAAGCTTCTCTTATTTCTTAACAATAAGTCTTAAATTCCCATTTAATAATAAATGTCTAAATTTGAAAAATCCTTATGAAATTAAAATAACCAATAAATATATATGCGATGCAATAGGAACTAAGCGTTAAAAAAATAAGTGTACCATCTCCTTCTTTAACTATGGCTTTGATCTGTAGATCCTGGCCAACTCTGACCGTAGCTCCTGACTTCATTTCTCTACTGAAAGACCGTGAACCTTGACCCCGGGTCATCAGTGACATTCGACAAGCCACGTCTCGAGGTCCACTGCGGAATACTTTCTTCGGTTGCACGGAACGACCCTCGGTCCTAAGGGAAAAGGGGGAAAAGATTAACCTTTTCGTAACACAGAATATAACTAAGAGTTTCTTTCAGTTATTCGAACCACCAAATTTATATATGACAACTGAAAAATCGCTAAGTTTCATGTATGTAAATTTTGCTATTCAGGTTTATATACCGTAAAAAATTTAAGGTATCCAACTACGCTCGGAACCGTGATTTTGCAAAAGCGTATAAATGGATAATATTTATGATATTTAGTGTCACAAAAGTGTCATCATTTAGTGTCATCATAGTTGCCTGTATATAGCTCAGACCTCTGTACAGAGGCTCAACTATAATTTTTGAAATATATTACTTAGAAGTGGGCTTATCCATGTTTTTCGACAACAGAGGGGAGAAATTTAAGAAAAAAAAAAACGCTGATAATTATTTCGATGGGTTGTAACTCTGAAAATAATGTGAATTTTTTAAAAATCATAGTTGGGCCTCTGTACAGAGATCTGAGCAATATACAGGCAAAATATTATTATAATAGAAGCAGTTTTCACAAAAGGAGAACATTTTGAAAAAAGATTATTCTAAGTTAATTTTTTTGCCAAACTCTTGTATTTAAATAAATTTTTTTTGTCAAAATGTCCTTAAAACAATTTTATGCATATATTCTAATCTAAGTGACACTAAATATCAGGAAAATTAACCATTTAAGTGCTTTTTTAAAATCACGGTTCCGAACGTAGTCGGATAACTTAAGACTATGTTTTATATTTTAAATGAATCGTATGTTTTCTTTATTTACTCCTAGAAGTGTTGTGTGTTGTGGCTAATGCCACATGTCTGACGTAGTCAGAACGAGGCCCACGAAATTCATCGTGGCAAGGGGCTAGAAGTACGCCTGTCGTTGGCCTCGACCTTGAGCACTATACAGGTGACAGTACGAATTAGCTCGGCGAAATTCCCCGAAGGGATGATACATGGCGACACCACCTATCTCCACCTCCACAATTTTGCCATGGGATTGGAGGGGAGGGAAATACTCTCCAGTCCCCTGCACTCGTGATTCAGCGCACAAGACTTTCGGACCCACTGATTTAACGAGCACGTTACTCATACAAGTAGAGTTATGATTGAAAATATCATGTCGTTTTCTCAGAAAAAATAAATAACTTGGTTTCCTTTCTAAACTTTTAAGTAAACCTGTAGATAAACTGAGAGTAATAGCCTCGAATGAATTTCGAACTAAAAATTTGATAGTAACAACTTTTTTTCTTATTGGAAAGGTTACGTGAATAATTACTGTGGATTCATAAATTTCAAAATCAATAGGGACAGTTAGCTCCAAAGCAAGCTATAGCATTTTCACGAAATTTTTCGGGAAATACAGAACGTTTAACTAATCCTAAAATGTTTCAAAGAAAATTATTACTTTTTTGTCTAGATATTAAAAGGGTATCTACATTTGGACACAAGTCTTGAAGATCGTATAGTGATTTAGCATTGAATGATCGTACCTTTTATATTTGGATGTTGATCAGTTTAGATTCTAATATTGCACATCCAGCTGTATTTGAAATAATAATAAAGGTTATCAATTTTTATAAAGAAAGCCTATATTTAATCCTCTATAAAGCAATAATGTGGTCTGTTACGAATTTTAATATTCTAGACCAAGGGTGTCAAACCCAAATGACCTTGCGGGCCACTTCAGAAAAACATTATAATCTTGAGGGCCGTACATAAAAATATGTGCCTTTATATCAGATTTGGAAATAAAAAAACATTTATTGGAGTAAAAATTTAAAACAAAATGAATTATTATTATTGTTTTCATTAATTTTCATGTATACAGACATAGATAATATAATAATGTTTTTATAATATAATAATGCAATGAACACAAATAATGTTTAAAATATTACAGTTGCTATTTTCTTGAAAATTACGGCGTTCCTATTGAATTGATCTTTCATTACTCATTGTTAAAATTTGATAGTGCTGTCATTCGCAAACGATTAAGTATACATTGCCCTTTATCTTTACCATCCTGAATATTTTTTAAACCTTAAAAAACTTCTCTGAGAGAGAGAGAGAGAGAGACTGCCTGTTGCTTTTTGGGCACTCCAAACAGAAAAGGAGGAAGAGAAACGAAAGTCACACACACAGAGAATCATGCACCATCCATAGTAAAGTATATGCATAATGCAGTTCGAAATTTATTAAAGTAATTTACTATAGTAAAATCAAATGTAACTGTTTGATAAAATATAAATCTATTTTAATCTAAAGGACATTTCTATTATCAAAAACGATTTAATTTAAAACAAGAACAGGTAGCAGTCAAATACATTGTGTGTGTATATATATAAATTTTCCCTCAAATAAATTTCAAAATGAAAAAAATTTAAAAATCTGATATTTAAAATTTTTTTATAATGAGTCAGCGGGTCACAGGCACCCCGTGGGCCGCGTGTTGGACACCCCTGTTCTGGACAGTTATAAAGTAGTGTGTGTTACTCAGCAAAAATACAATAACCTAAAAACCAATACAATCATATACCATAAGTGACACGACTTATTTGGAAATTAAACGGATCAATTATGGGACAAATACCTGTTTACATTACATGATAAACAATGATACTTTACTAAAAGTACAACGCAAAACTGTGTATGTATATACCTCACTAGAAGCACTATAAAGTTAAAAAACCAATTGAATTTTTAACTTTTCTATCTCAGTTAATGAAAATTATAATGCTTAACAGGAATATAATAAGAATATAGTTTTGCAAGATCTGGAAAATTGCTTAGCCTTTCTTTCCTTCTTTTTGAACATAAACATATAATTCCTCATCATTTAAAAAAATGTTTTGGTACTTTTTCCCTGAGTTGTTTGACGAAAATGGCATGCGTTAAATATAATAAAGACCATATATTTTCCTTGAAATCTGATGATATCATAAGAATATTTTCGATTAGGAAATTTTTTAAGAATTTTAAGCTTCTTCTAGATGCTGCCATATCTGATCAAGAATTGAACTTAAGCCATTTTTGATTAGTATTCTGTATTAACATTGTCTAAAATCAATGTTAAAAAAATAAAACCAAACTTTTCGAATACTTATTCAAATAACAAAATGGTCCAATATTAATATCGTATAGTCGAATATAGGGAAAGGTTGCCGGGCCTTAATACTGTGTTGAACCCTACAATCTTAGTTCCTAAGGCTAAAATTTTACTTTATTATTGGGGCTAGTTAATTCTGATATGCACCGTCTTGTTATACTTCTATTTCTTGCATTGCTTCATTAGATTTAGAACAATTTGGTACATAATTATTGATTATATAATAAAAAAGAATATAATGAAGGAATATTCTAGAATATAAAGAAAAAACGTTAGAGCATCGGACTCTAGATCGGAAGGCTTGGGTTCGATGCCCGATGTCACCAAATACCCTCCGAGTACACACGGAGTACGTTCTCGTTAAATCAGTGGGTCCGAAAGTATTGTGGGGCAGCTGAAACCACGTGTGCAGGGGGCTGGAAAATATTTCCTCTCCCCTCCAGTTCCCTGCCTAAATTGTGGAGGTGGAGATTGGTGGTGTCACCATCTATCATTTAGAAGTCCAACCTTTCTCTCACAGTCTCTGGCAACATTCATTCATTCCCTTTGGGAATTTCTTCGAGCTAAATCATACTGTCACCTGTATGGGGCTCAAGGCTAAGGCCAACGACAGGCGTACATCTAGCCCATTGCCACGATGAATTTCGTGGGCCTCAATCTGACTACGTCAGACAGGTGGCATTAGAAACAACAGCTTTCTTTAACACTCAAATGTGAATCCCTTCTTATTTTTATTAATAAATTATACTTTCCTATAAAAGTTAAATGGTTTTTTAACTCTGTTTTGCTAAGTGAAGAACTGCTTGATATGAATGTTTTAAAATTTCAAGAATGTAATAAGAGAAAAGATATGTGTTGTATTTATACAAAGCAATAAATTCTTGTCCTTAAAAATGTTCCGATTTCAAATTCTGTTTTTAACATAAAGGAGGGGGAGGATGATTTTAATAAATCATTCCCTTAAATGAGCTTTCTACACAATGCCTTAAAAAGTGTCGTGAATATAAGTAATTAATTTGTATACTTACGCCGTACCCCTCATGTCCATTACATGCTGTGTTGTGGCTATTCTGTCCTGTGGTTTGCACATGATCATAACGTATTCGTCTTCAGCCATGCGAAGCCCTTCCATAAATGGAAAGCGGATAGTTACGGAGATCCATTCCTAAGAAAATATTATTATATTAATAATAATAATAAAATAACTTCTTTTCACTCAGTTTGTCGCATTAATTTTAAAGCAAATGAAAATCACTCTAATCTGAAATTTTACAGTTTAATGTTTTAAGTGAGCCATGCATTATCGGAAGAATAGAAAACAGTACTAATGATGATTATATATTGTCACGTCAATGATAAACTTTCGAGCTGATCTTGCTAAATTATTTAATCCTCCCTGTTAGAAATTAAATGAATTTGGGATATTTCTTACATCAACAAGTTTCAACATTATGAGACCTAGAACTTTACTTAAAATAAAGTGTCAAAAAAAAAAGGATCACAGTTTCTAAAAAATAACTTTCTCCCAAACTCTAAAGCTTTGATTCAAAAGAGTCGATAAAAATTGGTATTCTACATCGCGTGTTATTTTCTGGTGAAAGAGCTAGAGCAGTACTTCTCAAACTTGTAATGTTTTCTACCCAATTTTCAATCATAATTTTCATCGGGCCCCCTTTCTACAATAACAGTATATTGAATGCAATAAAAATGTACTTTGACGCTAAAACTACAATACGAATTTCATTATAAACCATAAAAATTATCAAGGTAAGTAATAAATTTGTTCACAACAAGCTCATGAAAGGCACTACTAATTACAAACTTGTTTTTAATGAAGTGATAAATTAATTATTTAAAACATTGTTTTAACAAGAAAATAAAAAAATGCCAACAACTCTTGCCACACACGACTCAAGACTTTATTCTACAAACTGAATATTCCATCTCCTTATCTATTGCCATCGAAAGTTCCAGAACTTTCCATAATTAAAATTACAGTTAATTTTTATAAATAAAAGCACGCGCGAGAGCGTGCGAGCATTAATATAAAGCATTAATAAAAGCATTAATATAAAGCACGAGAGAGATAAAGAATTACCATTTGTTACATCGTGCAATACTGATACATTTATAAGTATATTTAATCAGTGCAGATGTGTATTTAATTTTTATTATGTCAGAATGTATTTCAAATTGCTTCCTTTCGATAATTTAATACTTATTTTAAATCGTTTGTTTTCGACATTTTAATACGCTAGCGCCCTCACGTAGGATTTTATGCCCCCTATGGAGATACTCCCCACAGTTTGATAAACGCTGAGCTAGAGGAATCAAATCTTGAACTCGTTCATTCAGATAACTTCAAATTTTATAACAAGCTCTGTAACTCCATTTTCCAGAAAAAAACAATCATGTTAGGGAATACAAAATACTGAATATTTATTAGCAATTTTAAGAAATTTTCCACCAAAATCACCTTGAATTCTAACATAATTGTTTACGTCTTTTTTGATAATATTTTGACAATGCGAGGGATATTATTTGTGAGGGATTAATTAATTAGTAATGTGAGGGATAGCTGGTATACCGAAGAAAGCGTATACCAGCTAGTTAGTTTATAACTTTCCAAATAACAACCCAAAAGAGTCAAAGGTCTTGAAGAGAATAACAGGAATTTTTATTGTTACTAATTTCTTACCTTTCCATCGGATCCTTGTTGCACTCTGACACCACACTTATTGAAATGGTGAACATACATGGCGAACGTCCTCTGCTGATACCCAGGACCCTCATTGGGTCTCATGGCACAATCCGCAGGAGTGTGGCTAGGACCAACTGCATCCTCAAACACGGGCTGCGATGTGTATTCGGGTGGAGGGATGATAACCGCAGACAGCAGTGTGACACCATTGGAGCGCATGCACTGAATTTCTACGCATAAAAAAAACACATGTAGGCATTTAAAAAAAAACAGAAAAATATCTCAAGACTGTGAGTATAAAGTCCTTGTTACCTTGCTGATTAACCGTTACCATTATTCAAAAATATTACAAATGAAAAATAAGGCTTCGCGCCAAATGTACGAGTCTCAATTAAACGTGAAGCATATTTTCAGACAGAAAAATGTCCCAATTTTCATGAGAAACTTAAAACATTGCAATTCAAATATCTGTTTATACCAGGGTGGATAAAAAAAGGTTACGAGTCGAATAAAAAAATATTTATTAACAATAGACAGAAAATACAAAAGGGAATTAAGAGGCACACGTCTCTATCACTTTTCGACATAATCACCAAGTCTATTTAGGCATTTATCAGAACGCAGAACCAACTTGCTTAACCCAACTTGGTAGAAATCAGGTCCCTGTCCATTGACCCAGGCCTCGGTGGAAGATTTCACAGTACTGTTTTAGAATATCACAGCGCATCAGGAACGATATGCTGCAAGCTACCATAGCTCAGTCTCAGCTCTGACGAAATTTCACGCAAAGTTACCCGTTCATCATTTGGAATCATTTCTCCAATTCGTGCAATGGTGATTTCTGTCGTTGAAGAACTTGGCTGGCCGCTCCCTTTCTTATTGCGGCTTTCAGCATCCTGTCTGCCTGATTAAAAAGAATGACACCATTTCGCGATATGTTGTTTGCTCGTTGCAGATGCGGATACATTCTTTGCCCATAAAAATCGAATCACAACTCACACTTCCAAACGAGACCTATTTCTTAAGAGTCTAGCCATTTCAGTCGTCCTGAACCATCTGGAAACTTTCACTGCCTACCCGCAAACCAGCTGTATGACAAGTAGCGCCATTTGTCTCCTCTCTGGGAAAACAAAATTTCTCAACAATATCTAGTTTTCAAATGCTGCGGCTTGTAACCATCTTTTTTTTTTTTGAATCTGCCTACGTAATATAGAGTTTTCAAAATTTCCAAATTTTTCATAAATAATTAATTTTACCTTTGAACATGCAAAGGGATATCATTACGGTATTGGAGAAAAAATGTGAAACACCTTTTGTCCCAGAAAAAAAATGGGCAAACTTAGAAAAAAATTAGTAGTTTTATGAAATATCTTGCTTTACATAGAATAGTGGAGCCAAAATATATTATTAGTGCCAGACTACACTTTTAACCGAAAAAATCTGTCAAGATCTAGGCCCTATTTTTAAACGTTACGCTGAAGACAGCCTTGAAGTTGAAAAATTATTGAAATCTTATCCTGTAAAATACATATAATTCTTAGCATTATTTTATGAATGTGTTCTTATCCCCTAAAATATTTGATAAATCAATTTATAAATACATTTATTAACTGAAAATTCAATACAAAAAGTGTCCTTAAGGTATCCAACTATTTGCGACAACTTTTTTTTTAAAAAAACAAATGGAGATATGGAGATTTTTTTGTGGTTTTTAGATTTATTTCGTACATTTTTTAAAAAAAGCCTAAATTTAAGAAAAGAAAAATAAATTATTACTGCTAAAATGAGATAAAATGGGTAAAAATTGACAAAAAATTACATAAACGTGGCCCGCCCTGTAAAAATAGTAAATGTATAAATTCTGAATTTTTCAATTTTCATGTATTATTTTGCTATTACTTTTTGAAATGCCCTTCAGAATAACAGATATTTTAATTTTTGCAAAAACTAGAGCACTTTATCTTAGTTATTATATGAAATTGCTTAAAAGCACAGTGATTATATTCACATAAAAAACTTAAATTTGATTGATACCGTAACAGTGATTGATAAAACTGAAGGTTAAAACAATTCTACTATTATTCATAGCATACACACAAAATTTCAGCAAATTGCTTCAAAAACTTTTTGAGCAATCGCTGTCCCTGTTTGAACTTTTCGGAAAAAAAAAACACATTTCGAGCAAAACGTATTTTAAAGTTTGACATCTTATGTAAAGTTATGGCATCTGCTTTTACTAAAACATTTCTAGTTTGTATTCTAGTGAATGGAAAATAAAACCTTGGTGTTTTTATAAAGCTAATAAGATAGCATATAAAATAAAATTTGTGAATTTTTTAAAAAAAAATCATGATTTTAGGATAGTCGGATACCTGTTGCTGTTGTTGCTCATGCCACCTGTCTGACATAGTCAGATCGAGGATCACGTAATTCATCGTGACAATGATCTAGATGTACGCCTGTCGTTGGCCTTAGCATTGAACACCATACAGGTGACAGTACGAATTAGCTCGGTGAAATTCCCGAAGGGACGATAGAACATTACGATAGATGGCGCCACCATCTATCTCCACCTCTACAATTTAGGCATGGAACTGAAGTGGAGGGAAATTTTCTTTAGTTCCCTGCACTCGAGATTCAGCCCACAAGACGATTCAGCCCACTGATTTAACGCGCACGTACTCCGTGTGTACTCGGGGGGGTATTTGGCGGTACGGGCATCGAACGCGGGCCTTCTGGTCCGGAGTCCGGTGCTCTAACAACTAGGCTACCTTACCGGACGGATACCTTAAACAGGCTACCAAGGGACAATATCAAAGCAATCAGTTAAAAGAGTTATGAAAATTTTCTTAATAATAGTACATGGGAGCCGAGAAGAGAAACAAAATACCAACAATGTATCTACACAATATCGTCATTTCTCAACTATTTATTAAAATCTAGTGTTAGAGACAGACATGTCAAAACGTAAATCGTAAGAATGACTATCTCAAAAAATTCGCATGATTCAATGTTGATTAAGCTGATGATTAAACTGTTTAACTGCCAATGTCTTTTCATTTCAGAATGAATAATAGATCTGAACATTTTATGATTTTACTCAAATATTTCTTAATTTTTAAACATTCTATAACCTAAAAAAATTGAATTTTTTTAATTCCCGATATTAATTGAATTTACATTTATAAATATTCAATTTGTTTTTAAAAGAAAAAAAGAGAAGTTCTTTAGCTGTGAAACAAAATAAAATCCATGGAATGTTTGACTAAATCAGACGTTATTGGAAACCAAGCCCATGTTAACCTTTTAACTGTCCTGCCCAAGATTTTCTTGAGCAAAGCATTAGTACTCCTAAATGTCACGCCCAAGTATTATACTATTTTTTTTTTATTTTGAAGTTTACTTAGGTACATCTCTTTGTCAAACCTGAATCTATGTCAGGAAAAAATAATTTAGGGCTCACAAAAACCATGCAAAACTGAATTACTGAATTACTAATAGGTACTCATTTTCATTTTATTTTATTTTTTTAGAAAATAATGCTTTACTAGTAGAGAACTTTACCACTTTCAAACTATGTGGAAGCCACCTCAAACGAATATGCAATTGCAGCAAAACCTTAAAAAAAATTCTGCATGTTATTTAAAATATGAATTTTTAACTACTAAGTATATATTTTATTTTATACTAAACATTTACTTTTTGTAATAAACAGTTTTAACTATTTATGTACCCAAGTCATCAAAATAACTTGACATTTAAAGGGTTAATAAATGGATTGAAATAACTTAACTGCAAATTTTTTTCCTCGGTGAATTTATTCTTTAGAATATGTGATTGTTTTAGTAGCATCTTCTTTCGAATGAATAGCATTAAATGTACCAAATTTCACTAAAATTATGTAAATTATTTTTACTTTTTTTATCTTTAAAAATTTCCGAAATATTCGATTCTTAAAATTAGAGAAGCTTTTTCAGATATCCAAGACAGAAAAAAAAACATTATATGGAATTAGTATTGTAACATGTTAAGAAAAAGCCAAGGTTTTCAACGTAATTTTCATTTCATTTATGTGTATCTGCTTTTAAAAAAAAATTTCAATGTTGCCACCTTATTCCAAGAAAAAATGCCTAACATTAAAAGATAAAAAAATTACTTAAAATTCACTTAAGGGATTCGTGATGATTGTGATTTAGGTTTTGTTATAATACTTTGCGTAAAGCATTTAAAATGGAAATCTTCGATGAAAAAAAAAGCATATTTATGCTGCGTTGTATGTTTTACATATCTAATACACCAATTTAGATTTCCACTTTCGTTATGATTAGAACATTCATTTTGATACAATAGGATAGTACTACGAAAGAAACAAATTTATTTTGAATTACAGTAGATTTTTTGGGTCACTGATTTCGGCACAGTGTGTTTTTTGTTTAAATACAGTAGAACATATTTTTTGTGCGGTCCTTTTTTATGAAATTTTATTTTTGTGCGATTTTTTCGGTGCACTCTTTTTTATTGCAGTATATGAGTTTCAATGGCCTTGGCGCCATTGTAATGCTTTCTATCAATATACCCGTGGCGTAACAGAGAATGCTAGAGCCCCTTTGCAAAGTCAAGTCAGGTAAATACGTACAAGGCGTCAGCCATGCCTTGGGCTCCTAGAGTCGCGGGGTTGGGGGGTGTACGTTACGCCACTGCGATGTACATATGTACACTTGAAGTCGCTCTCTCATCTGTTATAAAGTCTCCCGACAATGCACGTTCAGTTGCTTTCTGTCAACGCGCCAGCAACCTGTGTTTGATTGAAGACGAAACTTTAAATGACTGTGGCATTATCACAATAATTTGATAGATTATATAGATGGACAAGAAGAGCTAAATTATTTGAGAGCGGCTAAACTATATGCAGGGATGCTGCTTTCCAACAAAGTGGGAAAGCATTTTCTTAAAATAGATGCCAATTCCGAAAGGAGTATTAAATTTCAAAAACAGCTCCTATCACGCATATCTGGTTATCGTGACCGTTACAAGCAACTGACAAACCGACATTCGTCGCAAAAACTTGTCTCTTACTTTATGGTGCCAAAAAAATAAATCAATTTAAATCGCATCTTCGCGTGACGAAAGCGATTTTGAGCTTTGTTATCACAGGAAGATGGGCCCTTTGGATTACGATGAGTAGCAGTGAATTATGTATGCGCATTTTCAAAACTTCTTCAAGTATACAATGTGGAACTTCACATTTTAAAAAAATTTCCATGCGTAATTTAATTATTTATTTTATCATGGAGCACTTATAAATTTAGTAAATGATTGGCGTGTTCTTTAAGTGCGACTTTTTTTATGCGGTCCCTCTCCACCGCATAAGAAAATTTTCTGTAATATTTCAACGAATTTGTTATATGTAAGAATTTATGAAATGTTTGAATATTTTTTGTGCGGTTATTTTCATGCGGTCCCTATCTACAGCACAAAAACAGGTTCTACTGTACTCATCTGAGAAAGTGTTTTAAATGGTGACATTTTTGAAATTAGCTTTCAATTTTCCATTTGTACTTCGTTTCAAGTGAAATTTGGAAAATTTTGAGAAGACGTTGCACAGTTTTGTACAAGCCATATTATTCTATAACTTCGTTATAGTTTCGAAAGCGGAAAAAGTTCATTGCAAAATTAGACAACTATGAAAACTATACGCAAAAACAATGAATACAAAATTTTAGGCTGTAAAATATTAAAAATCATTTAGTTTCCTTAAGAAATACATACGCATTCGGGCTCTGATTTATCGAACTCATATCATCGATTTTTTTCTTTTACCGCGGTTTAAATGAAGGCAAAAAAATCTTATATAACGAATAAAAATCCTCGAATTAACAAATTGTTCCAACAGCCGAAAAAATCTTTTTTTATTAGTTTGGATTAGAAAAAATTGGATTTCTTTTCAAATGACACATTATTTCTGTCCGGAATAGTAAGAGATTATTTATGAGCAGCAAATTTCGACGGGAAAGGACGCAGCCCGTTGTAAGACTATACATGTGCAGATGAGTCCTGAGTGTAGATTATCGACTGAGTTTTGAATAGGGCAGGAATTTTTTTTCTTTGCTCTCCGCACCCCACAACGGAGGAGATATCTTAAAGTTTTTACCTCATTTGCTTTTCCTTGAGAGGTAAAGTTTATTATACATACGGTTTTGTAGAAAATTTTGATTCTTTAATCGGAGTCAATGAATAGCGGCTCTGATGCAGAAATTGATAATGAAACTCTTATCAAAACTGTAATATTTTTCTAATCCTTTACATTGTTTGGAAATCGTGAAAACATACCTCATGCAGAAGGATTTAAAGAGCGCAGTATTTTATTCTCCACATTAAGTCGAAAAAGATTTCTTTCCAGTCAGGGATCAAGAAAGATTATCAAGCATCTATTAGTCAGCATTTAAAAATTTCCAATTAACTGGAATGCAATAATTTGCTAATAGCATTTTGGCTGCTGAATAGAAAGTGTGTAATTTCTAAGTATGGATATTTTTGTGGGGTAGTTTCTATTATAGAATTTACAAAAGGCAAATACAAAAAAAGTTTGACTTTTTTTCTTTTCTTTTACTCCAATATTACGAATAAACTTGAATTAACGAATAAAATATTCGATTCCGATGAATTCGTTAAATCAGAGCCCGACTTTATATACACTGCTCAAAACAATTAAGAGAGCAAGCAAAAAAGTGAAGAAAACCGTATGAGACAGCCACGTATTGGCATACAATGCATAGTAAACGCGTATCAATGCGCAATACAGAAAAAAGGCGTAAAAAAATTTGGAATTAAGCTTTAATTCTTTGAAAATATGGAAAAAACATGAAAAGAGGATTTAGGGCAACAATTTGGTTACATGTAAACGATAAAAAAAGGTACTGTTTAGACATGATACATGAGTTTTAATAGGGCGTGTGGTCTCCTCGAACAGCTAAAACTGCTGCACATCTGTTTGCCATGCATGCGATGAGGTTATCGATCAGACTTTGGGGAATACTGTTCCACTCCTCAAGAAGTGCAATCTCCAAGTCTCGGACAGTAGCAGGCGGCCTTGGTCGCGCAGCAATGCGTCGTCCGAGCATGTCCCAAACATGCTCGATTGGGCATGTTCTCTACCAGACGAGCTCTATGCGGTCGGGCATTAGCATCCTGGAAAACAAAGGAATCTCCAATGCCTCCAGCGTAAGGGATGACATGAGGTCGAATTATCTCGTCTGCATACCTTCGGCCCGTCAAAGTGCCATTCCGAATGATATGCAGGTTCGTACGTCTGCCTATGCTGATTCCACCCCATACCATCCAACCAGCTCTTCTGTATTGTGACCTTTCACGAACGAATGCGGGGTTATTTCGAGTGCCCCTGTCCCTCCATACAAGAACACGTCGGGTCTCACACTCTAGACTGAATCGGGACTCGTCTGTAAACAGCACTTGGCTCCAATCATGTTGCTCCCAATCTCGATGTTCAGCAGCCCATCTTCTTCGGGCCGCATGGTGGCGTGGGGTCAACGGAATGCAGACCATTGGCCTACGTGCATAGAGCCCTCCCTCATGAAGCCGATTACGTACTGTTTGGCTGAACACCCTTCGTCCTGTTGCCAAGAGCAACTGTCTTTGAAGCTGCGTAGCATTCTCTGCTCTGTTTCGACGGGCTGTTAACTGTATATACCGGTCATCAGTTGATGTAGTGGCGCGTGGCCGACCTGCCCCTGGTCGACGTTTAACATTTCCTGTTTCTTGGAATCGATTCCACAGCCTCGCAACAACACTTCTGGCGACTCCAACAGCGTCCGCGACACTACGTTGTGTTGGCCCGGATTCCAGTCTGCCTATAACACGCCATGCCATGGATTCCGGTAAATCACGTTGTTGAGACATTCTCAAGTAACCTTGTCTCAAAAAAAAAATACTGCGCAATCGAATTTCACAGTTACGGCAATAAAACAGACGTTTCTGCAACATCCCGATTTCTGCCCTTATCTCCTTTTTCTGGTTTTTGACGTCATGAACTTTGATTTGCATGTAAAGTTTTCTTCTTCCGTTTCCTGGTAGGCTTTACATTATGGATGATTCGTCTTATGTTACTTATTGGTATACATCTTTGCTTACTTTTGTTAAAATCCGGTGCTCCCCTAATTGTTTTGAGCAGTGTAGTTACAGTAAGTAATGCGATAGCATTTTTCAGTTTTTTTTTCAGTATAACCTCATTTAGTCGAACTCCATAAAATTTGTTTAAATTAGACATTTGTTTAATTTTTTTAAAAAATTGGGCATAAGATTGTCTTATTGTGGCTGCTTCAAAGCGTATAAACACTCAACATACCTTCCGCATGCACACCGCCTCTTGTTACGTGGTCATTTTCAACATGGTTAGACGTGTGATGTACGTTTTGAATGGGAGCTGGGGGCTGTACAAGAGGGGCTGGTGGTCGAGGCTGCTCCAGCGGCGCAGGAGGACGTACTGGTTGCGGTCTCTGTGGAGGCGGTCCAATCGGAGCAGGAGGCTGAGGTTCCGATATCCAAGGATCAGGGTCCCACCATCCTACTCCGAAACGATCTGTTTTTTTCTGAAGAGATAAAAAAAAATTACATTTACAAAAATAAGGATTGAATTATTATACATTATCACATTAGGACTTTATTCTTAAGGTATCCGACTACGTTCGGAACCGTGGTTTTGCAAAAGCGTATAAATGGATAATATTTATGATATTTAGTGTCACTTAGATTAGAAAATGTATATAAAATTATTTTAAGTATAGTATTACAATAAAAAATTATTTAAGTACCATATTTTGACAAAAAATGAACATATAATGACCCATTTTCAAAAAATTCTCCTTTTGTGAAAAATGCTTCTATTATAATAATATTTTGCTTGTATATAGCTCAGACCTCTGTACAGAGGTTCAATTAGAATTTTTGAAATATACAACTTAGAAGTGGGTTTATCCATGTTTTATGACAACAGAGGGGAGAAATTTTAAGAAAAAAACGCCGATAATTATTTCAATGGGTTGTAACTCTGAAAATAATGTGAATGTTTCAAAAATCATAGTTGAGCCTCTGTACAGAGTCTGAGCTATATACAGGCAAAATATTATTATAATAGAACCATTTTTAACAAAAGGAGAACATTTTTAAAAAAAGGTTATTCGAAGTTAATTTTTTGCCGAAATATTGTATTTAAATTTTTTTTTTTGTCAAAATGTCCTTAAGACAATTTTATACATGTATTCTAATCTAAGTGACACTAAATATCATGAAACTTATCCATTTATGTGCTTTTTTAAAATCACGGTTCCGAATGTAGTCGGATACCTTAATGTAACTAATGTCAATAATAGCCTTTGGGTAACGAATACAATAATTGAATAAAATAAAGGGATTAAGGGAGCAAAAACACCATTTTAAGGTTGAATCAACTCTATTAACCAAATCATTCAGCAGGTTTTTTCTGTGGATCTTCTTAATTGGTGAGGGTGGAAGCAATATAATGCAAAACGAGGGCTATTGGCGACAAACGTCGTAGTTATAGATCCCGGTCTAGGGACGAGGACGACATCCGAGCTGGCACTCACTCTTCAAACAACCATACCTAGCCAACGGGAGGACTATGGGTCTCAATAGATTTAACGTGCATCAACCCCTCTACACGGCGAGTTTTCAGTGGCGCCAGGACTCGAATTCCCGACAAGCCAACCACGAGTTCGAGACCATAATCACTAGGCTACCGCGGCCTCTTTTATTAGGGAGAAGTGTAAAGAGTTGACTTTTTTTTTGTCTAAATTGCTACTTTTGAGGACTTATCCTATCATGCCCACCATGTTGTTGCAATATTTTGAAAATATGTTAAATAAAATGTTAAAAAAAATGCTTCTGGCGTAAACAAACTTACTTTGGTTCCATCTTGTTGGTCTTCAAATGACGCTCTTAGAAGTACGTGGCAAAAGACACCCCAAAAAACAAAGTTCTGAGTAAAATGCCTCATTACTACAAGGAAAATGGAACATTTATAAATTAATTTAAGCTAAATATGAGCTCAAAAATTTTAATTGACATATTTCTTTAGAACAAACATATACATTTCCTCCTCTTTTTCGTAATTAAATATTTTTTCGATGAACAGAATATGTACAGTTATACAAATAATTGATCTGGGGGAGTTCAATGATTAAACTAATAAATATATAAATAAACTTAAAATTATTCTTATTCTCATTTTTCAAGACTTTTTTTATTCAATTCCTACTACTAGTTCACACTCTCCCTATATATATATATATATATATATATATATATATATATATATATATATATATATATATATATATATATATATATATATATATCAGTAGCGTAACGGAGAATTTTCGGGCCCCCTGCAAAATCAGATTTAGAGCCATAGGCGGATCTCACGCAATTGGCATCGCGCTGGCTTTGGGGCCCCTAGAGTCCTGCCCCAACCAAGGTGCAGGGGTGGCGGGGGTGTACGTTACGCCTCTGATATATATATATATATATATATATATATATATCGTCGGTCTAATTATCAGACTGCGTAACTCCATCTGGGATGCTAATTTGATACAGTAAGGCTGGGCGCCAAGTTGTTGTTTATGTTCGCCAAGATAGGCGATAATATTTGAATATGGTTTTCTTTGATATTTTTATCGTACGATAATGTGGTTGCCATGGGGATAACGTATATTAGTGTTAGTTTTTTGCTTTGGGTTTTTTTTTTCCCGCGGGATCTCTGCTCAGCAAAACGTAACAAATTATTCAAATTTTGTGTAATGAACGCTTAAAATAGTGAATATAATTTATATCTGGAAGTGTAATACATTAATATTACTTTCTGTTGTATTTATTTTATGTTAAAATCTTGCTCCACCTCTCCCTTCGAAATCTAGTTTTATTATGAAATAAAAAAAAAGTAGTGATTATATACTGATCGAGGAATAAATTAAAAGCGGAGCACGCACTGAGGCATGGTGTAGACAAAACAAAAGGATTAAGGAATCGCGCCAAAATGCGTTTGGCGCGTTGCACTCCTATATCAAATCAGTAACGCCAGTGGAGTTACGCAGTCTGATAATTAGGCCGACGATATATATCTTGTTCACAAATTTTCAAACTTGAATACAAATAGTTTTTATTCATCCATTCAAATTAAAACACATTTTTTAAAACTTCTAAGGGATGACACTTAATGTTAATACAGTTTTTTCAAGTATTAATTCATTAATTAAATTTTATTAAAGAATAAAAAGAAAAACACAAAAACAATAGTTCAACATCATATATAAAAAGGAAAATCGTTCGTTGTGTCCCTGTAGTGCAATGGATAACGCGTTGGTCTTCTAATCCGAAGGTTATGGGTTCTAATCCCACCTGACATGGGCTAATTTCTGAGAATGAGATTTCCTTTTTACTATAATATTTTATTAGAATAATTCAATTTAATTAATGAAGAATTGGTAACAAAAACAAACAAAGAATAGTCCACCACCATGTATAGAAAAGAAAATCGCTTTATATTTTGTCACTGAATATTGTGATTCTGTCATTTGATTATAAAGGGTGTTTTTTTACAGGCATAGAACTTTAAATTGCAATAAAACAACGATGTATTATTCGATTGACATGAATTTTTTTCTATTCGAAAGATAATCTTGTGGCATTATATTTTAAATATGATTTCTGGCATAGGACTGCCACGGCTGGCTCGGATGTAGTCCAATCTAGACGTCCAATTTTCGATGACTTTTTCCAACATTTGTGGCCGTATATCGGCTATAACACGGCAAATGTTGTTTTCCAAATGGTCAAGCGTTTGTGGCTTATCCGCATAGACCAATGACTTTACATAGCCCTCAGTACAATCGCGAAACTTTGCAAATAAGTACAGCGTAATGTGATATCAAATGATCCAAGATTTGTGCGAATACGCATGCTCATACACGCCAAGGTGGCGCTACAATCAGGAAGAGGGTGCTATATAAGCCAGCACAAATTCGAAGATTCAGAAACGTGACGATTACCCGCCGATTGTAGGAAGACTTTGATAAGCGAAACATGCCAGGTAAAAGTGCTAGAAAACATTTCTCACAGTTAAGCGAGTTTGAGAGAGGCCTGATCATCGGGAGGAAAACTGCAGGCTGGTCGATGCGCCGTGTTGCTGGCCAGGTGGATCGTTCGGAGTGTGCCGTTAGAAATTGTTGGGAGTTGTGGACACGAGAAGGTATCCACGCGCGGAAAACCGGGTCTTGAGTGACCAGGAAGAACTCGAGGACAGAGGATCGTACGGCAAGCACTTGTGGACCCCACAGTGACTCGTTCAATGATACGAGCAGACGTAGACGTAGCAATTGTTCCACAAACAATTTCCAGACACCTTGCAGAAGCAAATCTTAAATCCAAGCGCCCTTTCCGTGCACTCCTTTTAACACCGGAACATCGACAACTGCGTCTACAGTGGTGCCAAGCCAGATGAATGTGGAATGTCACAGATTGGCAAAAGCTTATGTTTAGTGATGAATCCCGGTTTGTTTTGGGGACAGATGATAACCGTGTACGGGTGTGGAGGCGCCCTGGTGAGCGGTACAATTCCCCCCACACTTTTCCACGTCACACTGCCCGCACAGCTGGTGTAATGGTCTGGGGATCATAGCCTATGATAGCCGGTCCACTTTAATTGTGATGCGGGGAACCTTAATGGGCCAACGTTACGTTGATGATATTCTTCGACCCCATGTATTACCTTTCCTAAATGGTCTCCCAGGGGCAATTTTCCAGCAAGATAATGCTCGTCCGCATACAGCAAGAGTTGCTCAAGACTTCCTACGTCATTTTCAGACTCTTCCATGGCCGGCCATCTCCCCCGATTTGTCCCCTGTAGAGCCCGTGTGAGATCAGCTAAAACGGCAGATGCCATCGTGTCACTCTGTACATGATTTAGAGTTGGCTGTTCAAGATTTGTGGGCCCATCTGCCTCAGGATAACATAAAGTGTCTAATCAACTCAATGCCGGACCGTGTGGCGGCATGTATTGCAGCTGGAGGTGGTCCAACGCGCTATTGAAGTTGCCTAGTATTTGTGTTGTTGAACACCCTGTATTCGTTTAATTGTCTTGTTTTTGAGAACAAGTGAATCTCTCATGTGTGTCATTATGTGTATTAAATTTCATTTCAATCCGATGCTTTCTTCCTGGGTCGCTATTTTCAATGTTCCTGAGTATATATTAAGGGCGCTATTGAACCTAAATTCGTCCCTCTCTGGTGTGGGATGCTGCTTTCTATATGTTGGATAGTCTAACCTAGAAGTTCTGCATACATTTGGAGCAGCTTAAGAACATGTCTATATATATAATACCTATGATATACCAAACTACATTATGTTAAACATATTTTTGTACTATATTTAGTATTTTAAAGTTGCGCAACAAAAACTCAAACTTGCTAATCTGTCCTAATTTAAAACCAAAAAAAATTAGATCTCTAGTTATATTTTAGTTATTTCTAGTGAGTATCTCTAGTTATTTTTTTAAATATGCTATAGTAAAATATTTTTAAAAAATTTCGCGTATTTTTTCTTGGTTTAGCTAGAAAAATAATTATTAAATATCAACAAGGTGACCGATTTTCAAATCCATACTGACTTTTGTTTGCAATAACCTAAGAAACATAAATCACTTAAAATGACTAAAAAATTTTTTAAATTCTTTTATAAGAACTTGGAAAAACTTTAAAAATTCTTAATTGTATAAAATTGTAAAATAATGGCTGGTCAAACTGACTTTTTGCTTTCAGAATCAACTTAATAATATAATATGAATATAAAATATGAATTATTTTTACTATTACTGTCTCCAAAAAATTTTTTTGAAAAAGAGTACTGCGTAGGCTTAAATTTCAGAAATTTTTTAATAAGGCTCTGTTTGCTGAGAACGTAACATTTCGAAACTGAACACCGTTAAAGCATTAGAAGATTAAAATATAAACAGAATAATCCAGAAATATTATTAGACTATTTAACCATGCATAAATTAAAAACAGATTTAGAAATTCGGAATTTAAAAAACATTTACCTCAGAATGATATTTAGAAATATATTTTAATTATAATTTTTCGTGGTATCAGCATGAGATACATAGATCAGGGGGAGCAACAAATTTACATTATGGTATACGAAAAAGATATAATTTATATTGAACATTAAATAATTAAAATCATTGTAATATTAACATAATTGGTATTCGTTTGATCTAAAATTCATTTTGTATTCACGTTTAGAATTAGTATTACTATCAAAATAATAATATGGATAAAATATTTAGCAAAAAAATCGTTTGCAAATATTTTCCGAAATTCTCCTTGGGAAATTCTGGAGATAATATTTGAAAATATAAAAATTATAAATATAAAGCAAAACAAAAAATATAATGAATGCTCGTAAAATAATACATAAAATTTTAATAATTTATTTCAATCGTCACCGTCTACCATTATTTGTTGCACTTTATAATAAAAACGAATTGCAATACTTTTAAATAATTGAATTTAATTAACTTACTAATTCCTCGTTTAAGTAGAACAAATTTTTCGGCAAAGAATTAACAATTGTTTCAATTCGTGTCTGTATTTTGTAGAATCATTTTTATTCAAAATTATAAGCCAGAATTTTTATTTCATAAGATACTTCACTGTTTTGAAAAAGTTTCAGGGATTTCGATATATATGAATTGTTTATTTTTGTAGTTGATTTAAATAGTAATAATAATAATTGAGAATTGGAAAAAAGAAGCTGAATTGAAATCAATTGAAATATTGAAAAAAAAGTTAAAAAGAAAAAGTACACAAATCAATGTAGGCTTATTATCAAGATAGAGCTTTGAAATTTTTTGTATTATATATACTTTCAAATGTATGCATTCTATAAAAGTTAATATGGATTTAAAAGTCTGAGATCTCCAGTTACTTTTTAAAATGTTTAAATTAATATTATAAAAAAATTTGTGTTTTTCCCGCGTATTATTAATAATGAAATCGCTCATTTATTTCTGATTATAAATTTTCTTGTTCCGAAATCAAGCTGTGACCACACTAACATATTAAAAGTTATTAATGTATGTGGCATAAAGCTGCCATTCACTCATGACTTCGAATAAAATTCAAAGTACAATTTTCAAACTCAGTATCTTGTATAGTATTTAACGATGTCTTATAAGCAGTTAAAAACTTTTATAGTGAGTGAGTGTTATATTAACATCATGCTATAAGTTAACGTGAGAGCTGTTGGCGACGGAACTCGTAATTTCGAACCTCAGTCCAGGGCTGCACCAGTGCTAGCATCTCCCACTCCTAATCCTAACTTTCACACCACATCAACGAGAGGACATTGAACCTTGACAGATTTAATGCGCATCGGTCACCTGTAAACTAGTGCTCTCCAACCTTTTTATCCCCGCGGACCGGTCAACGTTTGATAATTTTACCACGACCCGTTGAGGAGGGAGGGTGAGATGTTGACTGTTTATTCTTTAGATTGCTTTGATTTTTTAATTTTAATTTAATTGCATCTAAATATGGCTTTCTAATGAATAAATTACAGTTACACCAAAACATAAATATAAAGTGATTTAAAATGGATTATATAAAGGGATTTCTATAAAAAGTCACACAAATTCGAGAGAAATACACTACAGTAAACAAAATAAAAGTAATTTAATATCTCAAATGTCCCGGTACCATTTGATCCACGGATTGGTACCGGTCCGTGGCCCGGGGGTTGGGCACAACTACTCTACACGGTCGGTCCTCGGTGTCACTAGGAATTAAACCGGCAACACACCGACCACAAGCTCGTGATATTAACCACTAGACTACCATGAGCACAATATATTTAGAAGAGCTATTTAGAACAGTTTTATCTAAATTGTAACAAAAGTACCAAACTCATAAGTTGTAAACTGACTGATAATTTCTAAGTTTAGAATTTTTTGTAGAATGATCATTAGGTAGAGATAAAAAAAGAAGCGTAAACATGTTCAATCAAAAATATTCTAATAAACATATTAAATATCTAAATGGCAACGTTAGAACAAAATAGAATAGAAAACTCACCTTAATGATTGCTGCGTTAAAAGAACAAAACTCGCTCTTACCAAAGATTTCAGTCTTTATACCCGAAGAAAACTCAACAATAAGGTCATTACCACAAAGAAAAATAACATTTTGTTGCCACAGGGAAATTCAAATGTCACATTCTTCGCATCTTCTTGACACGGGGGGTCGAGGATACTTTGCAGAATGACATCAAGACACCGACCTGACGGGGACGATTGTTTCAAGGAATTCTTTTCCGGCAAGAACCGGAGGGTAAAAATATGGGTCAGTATAATACACTCTCGAGGCGTAGAGACGGCTTCTGACCAAACAATAGTAAAATATTTTTCACTTTGGTTATTTATAAAGCCCCCGGTGATCCCGGAACGAAAAGTGTTTGTAATAAAATAATGAAGACAGAAAATGGGCAAAAAAATCAACGAGTTACGTGGTTCTTTTGTGACTATATCCATGTAATGTTAAAAAGTAAGAATTAATACTAGGAGAACACACTTTTTCAGACTGAAAAATATAAGGATATTTCATATAATAAAATTATTTAAGGTATCCGACTACATTCGGAACCGTGATTTCAAAAAAGTGCATAAATGGATAATTTTCATGATATTTAGTGTCACTCAGATTAGAGAATACATGCATAAAATTGTTTTAAGGACCGTTTGACAAAAAAATTTATTTAAATATAATATTTTGGCAAAAAATTAGAATAATCTTTTTTAAAAATGTTCTCCTTTTGTGAAAAATGGTTCTATTATAATAATATTTTGCCTGTATATAGCTCTAACCTCTTTATAGAGGCTCAACTAGAAGTTTTGAAAAATTCACATTATTTTCAGAGTTACCAGCAATTGAAATAATTATTCTCGTTTTTTTCTTAAAATTGCTCCCCTCTGTTGTCGTAAAATATAAATAAACCCACTTCTAAGTTACATATTTCAAAAATTCTAATTGAGCCTCTGAACAGATGTCTGAGCTATATGCAGGCAAAATATTATTCTAATAGAAGCATTTTTCACAAAAGGAGAACATTTTGGAAAAAAGATCGTTCTAAGTTAATTTTTTGCAAAAATATTGTATTTAAATAGATGTTTTTGTCAAAATGTCCTTAAAACAATTTTATGCATGAATTCTAATCTGAGTGACACTAAATATCACGAAAATTATCCATTTATGTGCTTTTTTAAAATCACGGTTCCGAACGTAGTCGGATACCTTAAACAATGCGTAAAAAAAATACAGTACATTTTAATAAAAACTACTCATTTCTGTTTCAAGTAATTCCTTTTTCACGCATACAAATAGATCCATATTTAATTCTTTCATATTTTAACCATTTATTAGACCATGGTAAATATATTTACCAATAAATTCATCACTCTATTCTCTTTATCGGTCATCTCTTCATCTGCCTAAAATGCGCTGTTCCTTTTGCATATTGTAGTACTTCCAAAATATATTTCATAAATTTGTTATGTTTACTAATCTCTGTTTTCATAAATTTCATGGAAAATACTATGCAGAAAATTCTCAATTCAATCACTATCTATGATGAAAAAGTATTTCTAATTCAAAATATTAGAAATTTCATGTGAGGAGACGCAAAAAGGAAACAAAAGGTATAAAAGCCTGTTCAATACCACGCAGTGGTTGTGTCAAACATTTTCTCCATATTCAAAATGATTTTACCTAATAAGTTAAATTAATTTTCTAAATAATAAGCTAATTTTCTTGAACCGATCTCGATTCCCAAAAGTGTTTTAATGTGTGATCGCTAGAAAAAAATATGGCATGTTAATATGTTAACACCAAGTACGTGTGTGTGTGTTTCTTTTAAGGTATCCGAACACATACGGAGTACTTTTTTACATACTGAAACATTATAAATGCTTTTTTAGGGATCAATATCAGCAAATACTAATATTTAACTAACAATTTTTTTAAAAAAATTATATCTAAATTTTACAAAAATCACAACTTTAAGTGAAATTTTAGCAATATTTTTGAAAAACTTCAAAGCAATTGGAGAAAAAAGAAGTAAACTTACATCAGAAATATTACTACAACAAATTAGATGCATTTACCTAGAGAATGTACTAAAATTTTAATTTTTTTTATTAAAATTTAAACTTTAGAGCTGATCATGTAAATATTATAAGAAAGGGGGCGTTCTTTACGATACCATAACTTCAAAAAATATTCATACAATAAAAATATTTTAGTGCATTCTCTAGAAAATAATATAAATATCTGGTTCAAAAGGTTTCAAAGAAGTACATTCATAATATTTTGAGTTACCAGACACGCCATGCTAGATTTTGAATAATTTAAATACCAACTTCTGGTATGTCAAAGACTCATTTTCGATTTTTCTAATTTAATAAAATTGATTGCAACTCGGCCTCTAGGTAACATAGAAACAAAACAAAGTATGTTTTGTAAAGCCAAAAATAGCTCTATTCAAAAGAATAAAAAACAAAAATTATGTTTTTTGAACGAATTTGGTCATTTCAACGTGTTCGGAAACCTCAATTAAAAGTTCATATTTTTAAATCATTATAAACACGTAGAAAGAAACGCTGAGTATAAGCAATCACGCTGGCAATGGATAGATCTAATTTCAGTCAGTAGACAAAAACATGTAACATAACACAAAATTAATAATTAAGTAGCGCAAAACAGCAGAATTTAAGTGAAATACTTGGACCTAACCACAAACTGTCAACCACACACATTTTTCACATTTTAAGGTATACGACTACGTTCGGAACCGTGATTTTGCAAAAGCGCATAAATGGTAATTTTCATGATATTTAGTG
Source organism: Trichonephila clavipes (assembly GCA_019973935.1). NCBI lineage: Eukaryota > Metazoa > Arthropoda > Arachnida > Araneae > Nephilidae > Trichonephila > Trichonephila clavipes. The sequence continues at coordinate 69,478 of BMAU01020057.1, forward strand.
TCACTCAGATTAGAATTCACGCATAAAATTGTTTTAAGGACCTTTTGACAAAAAAAATTTATTTAAATATAATATTTTGGCAAAAAATTAACTTAGAATAATCTTTCTTCCAAATGTTCTCTTTTTGTAAAAAATGTTTCTATTATAATAATATTTTGCCTGTATATATAGCTCGGACCTCTCTACAGAGGCTCAACTAGAGAATTTTTGAAATAAATAACTTAGAAGTGGGTTTATATGTATTCATATTTTATGACAACAGAGAGGAGCAATTTTAAGAAAAAAACGTTCATAATTATTTCAATTAGTGGTAACTGAAAATAATGTGAATTTTTCAAAAATTCTAGTTGAGCCTCTGTAGAGAGGTCTGAGCTATACACAGGCAAATTATTATTATAATAGAACCATTTTTCACAAAAGGAGAACATTTAGAAAAAAGATTATTCTAAGTTAATTTTTTGCCAAAATATTATATTTAAATAATTTTTTTTTGTCAAAATGTCCTTAAAACAATTTTATGCATGTATTCTAAACTGAGTGACACTAAATATCATGAAAATTATCCATTTATGTGCTTTTTTAAAATCACGGTTCCGAACGTAGTCGGATACCTTAATGCTATTGAAAATAAACTATTGTTGCGCCATTACAATATAGTAACAGCAACAATGCTAAAATCACAAACTTTACTCCTCATTTTTGTGTTCTATAAACTCTTCACACACACACATTACATCTTTTAAATTTATTAATCAGCAATTTCACGCTCATTTGCCAAAACAGGTGATTTTCTGCAGTAATCAAGCGGATATAAAAGGTACTTATATATTTAAATTATCTTAAGTAAGCTCTTTCGGCATTTGCTTCAGTTTTTGGTATAGTTAGCTATATTTTTATGACAATACTAAAGTTTTAGGTAAAATTTGTGAGAGGTTTACAGTATATTGCTCTCTTAGGTTTTCTCCTGATTTTTCATGCACTGATTATAGTGACCACGGTAAGATAGCGCTTATAGTCACTGTCCTGAGTTCGAACCCAAGTGGCACTGAAGACCCGTCGTGTTTGGCACTGATACACGTTGAATCTGTTGAAGCTCAAAGTCCTCTCGTTGGCGTGGTGTGGCAGTTTTAAAGGAGTGTATCAGCTCACAGGTGTCATCCTTGTGATTTGAACGTGGTTCAATATTACGAGGCTCGTCGAAAACAGCCCTTTTATGGACGAATTGTAATACCGGTCTACGAGTCACTGATTCCTGATATTAATATTAATCCTTATCCAAGGTCAGGGGTGGCGAAGCTTTATAGATCAACGTGCCATTTTTTTCTTAAGAAATGTTTGATGATGTATAGACGTGTCATCAAATAATTTTTACTTGTCATTATTGGGAAAATAAAACTAAATACTAAGAGCTCAAAACCCATTATTTAATATGAAAAAGTGCCTTTTGTGCACTGTATGGTTGTAAATGTTTTAGTTATACGTGTAATTCAAATTAAAGTAACATTAGTGTGATTTCTGTTGGTGCAGATTGGATGACAACTTATATTAGGATTGTAGGATGTTACTTTTAGTAGAATGTATGCTGAATTGGAGTGATTTGCCAAATGGTTTCTAAGAAATTAATTATTTTTGCTGTGGTTTACTTTTTTGACAAGATAATTTGTGATTTGTTTCAAAATGTCGTTTTACATAAGATGTTCTGCATACTAGTGTTCCAGAACATAAAACAAGCGCCGCTTTGTCGTCTTTGCTAATAATACCATTTTTCTAGATTCACTGCCGTGTAGGTCAGCGATGCACGTTAAATCTGTCGAGAGCTGAAACGTCCTCCCGTTGGTGTGATGTGGTAGTTAGGAGAGGGGATGCCAGCTCAGGTGTCATCCACGTCACTAGACCATGGTTCAAAATTACGTGGTCCATCGCCAAAAGCCCTCGTGTAGCTAAACAGTGCGACGTTAATATTCAATCACTCACTCATTCTAGATTCACCAAGTTTGAAATTCTTTGTTACACTTACTATTTTGCACTTTTTGCTCTTAATTAGCCAAGTTGAATAAATATAACACACACTTTAAAATACAGTTGTGTCAACGAAATTGACTTTGTTATGAGCAGTCAAATTTTGCATTATAAGCAACTGTAGTCCACGACGTGACTAAGGCAAGTCAATAACAAAAAAATTGTATTTCTCGCCGCTCTGCAACCGATCACTCACGTTTGTTTGTAATACTTCATAATGAACTTTGTTAATTTGAACTAAAATGCAAACTATTTTGATCGCTCGCGTGCCCAAAGCATTTTGTCGCGTGCCATTGATGGCACGGGTGCCACTGGTTCGCCATCCCTATCCTATGCACTTTGTCCAGTTTTTAACTAATCATGGCTCGTTCCCATTTTATTTACATAGATTTAAATTAAAAACTAACTTCAGTTGTCTCTGTGGGTGCATTGGGAATGCGAATCACTATGTATTCTAATGCAGTGTGAGAGAGTTTCACTTAAAAATTATCACCTTACTCAGTCCACCAATATACCCCGTAAATTATGGTTTAGCTCTTTAGTTAGAAATACGAAGATTTATATGAAGTTAAGTTCTTATTTCGAAATAGCAAAAGCTATCTCCGTAGAATTCAATATTTTTTTTCAGCTGCTTTCTTTCTTTGTGTTTAAAATAAAGGGAAGGCTCTAATATGAATAATCTTCCTTAAGTTACTGATTCATTTTTTTTCTGTACTAAAGAATAAATGAGGGTGAGAAAATATGATCAGGAAATGGTGTGGCGTCAGCTGGAGATTATTGTTTTTGATACACTTGCAAGATTACAGAAATGATATTTTCCTCTTCTCTTGCTTTATACATACATATGTTCTTTATTATTATTGTTATTATTGAAGTGATAACTTCTTTTGGCACGTTTTGCTGGATAGTGAACTTGAATGGACGTCACATTCGGGTTTATAAAGCTCATTTGGCTTTTTTCGGCTTTACTCGGAAATCATGGTCGGACAAGGTCGTCCACCCCTTCTCCAAAGCCGTCCCTCTTTGGTTCACGTGACAAAAAGAGGGACGTTTTCCCCGAGTTTTGAGTAGTACTCAGTCTTCTTTCTTGTATACGTATTTAGTTAGTTGATATTCCCACGTGTATTTATTACTGAAGGTATGAGGGCTGTTCAATAAGCAATAAGACTAAAATTATATATATAAAAAGGAATACCTTTAATCGTCATCATTCACATGATCTTTTTCAAAATAACTTCCGCGGCACGAAGTGCAAGCATCCCAACGTTCTGTCTACTTCTTAAAAACATGTAAAAGTCCGTTTTGTGAGAGCTTTATCAAAACCGCCTCCGTAGCTTTTACCTATACTTTGTTGCTTGCAAAACGTTTGCCTCGTAGTGGTTTCTTAAGTTGAGGAAGCAGTCAGAAATCGCATGGAGTTTTGTCAGGGCTGTATGGAGGGTGTGGTAAAATCTCTAAGTTGTTCTGCTGCGAAACAACCAGTACGCAACGAGCAATATGTGGTGAGGCATTGTCATGGTGCAATAGGAAGTCATTACGGAACACACAATGGACGTTTCCTTTTAACGTGCTGTATCATTGTTCTCATGACATTCACGTAGTACGAGCCGTTTACGGTAGTACCGGGTTCGACATCTTGTTGTTACACAATTCCTTCATAATCAAAAAGAATTATGGTCATAACTTTATAAGCCAATTTCACAGTTTTTGCTTTCATGGGAGTAGGTGAAGATGGATGTTTCTGTTCACTGCTTTGTTATTTTATGGTTGGATAAGTGATACAACCAAGCTTTGTCTGCTGTGAGGAAGCGTTTTAAGATATTGTCGCCTTCTTGTTTCAGACTTTAATTATATTGTATCATATCAAAGGCTTCCAATGTTGATTTTGCTTACATTTCAGCTCGTAGGTGCCCACAAACACGTTTCAGTTCGAGCAAGTGATACTCAAGAACATGAGTCTGCACACGCCATGTAACGGTAACTTTTGTTAATACAGACAACAAACTTTTCTTATGCCACAGAAATTAACATTCCAATGAGTGGTTTCGCGGCAGTAAAATTAGTCTTATTACTTATTGAACAGCTTACGTATATCATCAGGAATAACTATAAAGAAAGGTGCGATATTTATATTTTTGTATAACTTTTTATTCTTGGGTCATTATTGAATTTCTTTCTTTGTAGTTTTGAGGGCACGATATAATAAATTGATGCATTTTGTGCCAACATCCCTAATTATGCACAAATTTAAGATATTTTGTTTTATATGAGAAATTAGTGTTTAAAAGTGAAATTAGTGTTTTGTTTATTCTGTCAAATCTTAATTATCTTTAAAATATTAAAAATGTTATCAATAACTTAACCTAAAGCAGCACACACACATTTTATAACAATGCATCATTATTGTTTTGTGCGGAACTGGTCATCTAATAAACTTGGCAACTATACGTTTCGGTTTTTTGTTTCCCAAAACAAGAACAGTTGATTCAAAAGAGACAATCTCCAGGGAATTTAAAAATAAATCGGATGATATTTCAATAGAAGAGTATCAAGTTTTAATGTACATAGCGGGTTATTGCATTCATAATATAAAATTCGAATGCTACGATTACAAATATAGATTTGTTGTAGATAAAAAAAAGCATTATCGATTCGGAAAATGTCAAAGAGACAAAATATTTGAGACTTCTGGATAGAGGAGGCTTCAAAATGTTCACGGATGTTGCGTTGAAATGATTTTCATAACAATATTTTATTTTTAATTTGTATATCGAAAAGGTTCTAGCTATAAAATATCTTAAAAAAAAAATTGATTGCCCCAATTATCTTGCTTTACAAGAATAACAGAAGCATATCTGGAATTACATGAATTGTGGAATGTTTTGCATCCGTTCCATTCATCTTCTGTGAACTGTAACACACCTACATTTTCATATTTAAAATATATATATTCATTGCATTCGGGAATATATGCTTAAATAACTATTCAAAATAGCGCAATGAAGAAATTTTAACGGTGAAGGAGAATCGAAAAATGTGAAGGAACAAGTTCGATATAAAGACTTTTATAAAAAAATCGGCTTTTTTTTTTTTTTTTTTTTTTGCCACATTTGTTGCCAAAGGAAGTACAGAGTTGCAAAATGTTGTCCCCATTCCCCCCTGCCACTCCAAAACGACATGAAACACGGTAGTTTGTCCCCCTCTCCCACCAATATTCCGTCATTAGGGTTCTCCCCACCTCTTTCTATAAAAATGAATGACGGTATTCTTTCAAATCCTAGGAGAAGCATGAAAATGAAACATGTAATATTTTTTAAAAATAGGCTTAGAGAGAGAGAGAGAGAAATCCTACACTAATATTAAACTTGAAATGTAGAAAAAGGACAAATTTTTATAGAACTAAGTATAAATAGTATGATTATTTAGCAATATTGCAGTAAATTTAAGAATAAAAAAAAATTTAGATATTTAAATAATTTTGAATCTAAAGTATTTATAACCTATTGTTCCCTTCTTAGAATATATTTACAATTAATTCACAAATCTTCGCAAAAAGTGTTACTTTATGAGTACAGACATATAAATAAATAATTTTATATGTTTTATATAATTTTGTTTTTTATTCACCTTACTAATCCCTGAAATAACATTACAAGCTTTGAAGTTATCACTTCTATCATGTGGTCATAAGCATAGGCACTCGTTTTTATTATTATAGGCTTTCTACATTTATATTGTGTGATTGTGTATGTATATTGTGTGAATTTACCTTTCACTTGTTATTATGTATGAATGTTGTAAATCTATCTTTAATTTTTATGTGGTTATATATATGTGTATTATGAACTTGCCTTTGGAAGTATCTATGAAAATGTTAAGATCCTCATGTTTTCGATAAAAACTGAATGCGGAGCGGTTGTTTTCCGAGGAAACGGTTTGTAGCTTTAAACCCCTTTTGGGTAAGTTCGGCGCCCCTGAGTATTCTGCCAACAACTCTCGTGCTGTTTTATAGTGCGACATAAATAATAAACATAATAAACATTCATAAATAAACATTCACTCACTGAGCTAATTATACCCCATTTATATCAACAGAATCGCTATAAGTTAAAATACAACTCACATTCTTACACAGTTTTAATAGTGATTTTTTTTTGGCATGTATTAAAACGTATAGAAAGATTTATAAAGAATTACTGTGATTAACTATGTTGGTGAATGCAATTTATTTATAATATTTTGGTCGAGGCAGTTGAGTAGTCATGTTTTCGAACGCGTGGCAATATTATAAGATGAAATACAATTGAAATGATTGAATTTACTCTCACTGCATTACGAGAATTAAAACTAAATCTGCAGTTTTCTATTATAATGTCGAGCAATAAATCCAGTTAAATAATCATGTGTTCGATAAATATACTCTTTTGCAAAAATGAAAGCTTCATGAAGAAAATAACAATTTTTGTTGAAATTAAACATTTATAAAGCTCATACACAGATAATGAAATGTTTAAAAATCCATAGCAATAGATCTAATAGCGCACACAGGAATTTTTCAAGGGGAGGGTGAGGGACTCAGGGTCGAAAGTCCACCATTCTTGTATCATGCTCCTTTTGATTTTGTCGATTTTCGGGAACAAAAAGATAATAAAAAAGTAATTATTGAATAAATAATTAGCATTAATTAATAAAATTAATTATTAATAACAAATACTTGATTAAATTTTACGTACTATATACTTAGAATTATAATCAATTGGAAAAAAAATCAAGGGCTTTGGTTTGGGGGGTGTCCAGACCCCTAGAACTCCCCCCTTGTGTGCGCCACTGCATAGATACAATCAATGACTAGTCATTGTACACTGAGTGTTAAAATCAGTAATTAGTAACCCCTTCCACCTGGCGGCGAAGCATACAGTAATACTCCGAAATGTGGTAGGTAAGACTGAGTGATAACCACGTAGGTCGAATTCGTTGTAATCGGGGTATAATTTCGCATATAAATACATATAAATTATTTGTAGTTGGCGCCGGAGAAATAATTGTTTAATAATTTAGAAAGAAAAATGTTTAACAAATCTTAGATAACACAAATACAAAATCTCAAACCGAAGTTATTGTGATGGAGAAGGTTTCATTAAATCTCATAAAATAGTCTGCCGGGTCAAAGAATTTGTTTTCTCCCGCAAAATTTCCTCGTAACATGCAAATAATTTTTCAGTTCCTACTATTAACTCACACTCTATATATTAATCTATTTGTTTGCTTGTATGTTTATTTATTTATTTATCTTGGTGGGATTTTCAATAGTTAATAAAATACATTTTAAAGCGCGCAATTGAACTAACATTCAATATACATGATTTTATTTTGGATGACAATCCAATAATTTAATTATAATTAATAAAGATTAATTGATTAAAACTAATTATTCAAAGAATTACAAATACAACCCAGTTGGCGACTTGGCGACCATTTTGGCGATCTATGACAAAACTTGAAAAGGTTTTTTTTCTCACGTTTTAAAACATTAAGTTGAACTGAAGTTTCATATACGTGATTGTTTTGGATGACAATACGATACTTTAATGATAATTAATAAAAATTAATTACCATTTAATGTTGTGATTTTGTCATATGAATATACATATTTATATTAATTGTAACTATTTAATAAAAAGTAGCTAAAATAAAATTTTTCTTTGTTGATCTAACAAGGAGAGGGCACGACTAAGGAAATTCATTTGGATCGAGACTTGGTGTAATAGTAGTACTCCTTTAGGGTGTTCACACCTCAATGTAATTCTGCCGAATGGCAAGTCAATTCGGAGAAATCAGGCTTCGAAATTCATGCTTAGCTTTAATACAATTAAATTTTAATTTTCCGTAACGAGTTCGTAGCTTGATTGGTAAATCGTCTGCATTCTATGCGCGAGGTGAGGGTTCGATTCCACGCGATCAACTTTTTTCTCTTCAAATCATTTAATTATTTTTTTTAATTAAATAAATTTTTTATGAAAAGTTTATGAAATATTAAATGATATTTTTTGCAATTATTTTGTATTTTATAAAGTAAAAAAATTACGGGGTAATTATATAAATAATTATATTCAATTTTATAAATATATTTTATATTAATAAATAATATTCATAATAAAATATGTAATAAATATAAAATGATATTTTACAAAAAAATTAGTTACAAATAGTCTTATAATGTGAAATACAATATACTATAAATAAAATATTATATATAATATAAAATATTTTATAAAATATATTATTATTAAATTAATTATTTTATAATTAATATAATAAAAAATATCTTTTATATATTTTATTAATTTAATTATTTTATAATTTAATAAAATATTTAATAAGTCATTTTCAAATAAATTTACTTAATTTCAAAAAGTTTATTCAAATAATTTTAATAAATTTATTTAAATAATTTCTATAATAAATTAACTAATAATTTTAATAATAAATTAATAATGACTTTGATAATAATTAAAGAATAATTTTAATAATAAATTAATAATATTTCTTATTAATACTAATGCTTAATAATAGTTAATTAATTATAATAAAACAGTAAGTAATTGTAATGAATAATAATTAATTAGTTAATTATAATAAGTAGCAATTATTAATTAATTAATTAATTATAATAAATAGTAAGCAATTATAATAAATAGTAATTAATTAGTTAATTTTAATAAGTAATAATTAATTTACTAATTTTAATTATTAATAAATTTATTAATAATTATGTAAACAATTTTTATTTACTAATAATTTTAAATATTTTTCATAAATAATAATTTTGATTATTTTTATTATTAATAATTTTAAATATTTTTAATTAATAATAATTTTAATTTTACTAATAAATAATTTAAGTTAAATACTTTAAATTTTTTTTACTATATAAAATCCAAAATTATTACAAAAAATACCATTTATTATTTAATAAACCTTTCATAATTAAATTTATTTAATTAAAAAAATAATTAAAGGAATTGAAGAAAAAGAGTTGATCGCGTGGAATCGAATCACCTCGCGCATAGAAAGCACACAATTTGCCCCAATCAAGCTACGAACTCGCTGCGGACAATTAAAATTTATTTGTACAAAGTGTTTAATTTTATTTTAATTGTAAAATATAATTGTATTAAGACTAATTTCTCCAAATTGACTGACCATTCGGCGGAATTACATTGAGGTGTAAACACCCTAAAGGAGTACTACTATTACACCAAGTCTCGATCCCAAATGAATTTCCTTAGTCGTGCCCTCCCCTTGTGTAAGTAGGAATTGACTTAATTTTTTTTATATATTACTTGTTTATTCATTGTTTTGTTGAAAAAATACGCTCTTCGTTGAAGTCTATATTTCCTAAAAATTGTAACCCCCTTTTTTAATTAAATTGAGGCATTTTGTCAAATTCCCAACTGTCATTCGATATTCTGATAGAACTAGGCCTAAAGACTCAAGTTCTTTAACGTCTTGCTCTTGCTCATGCATTTCTAAAAGCTCATGAATTTATTGTCAGTGCCTGATTATGGGAATCCAGCAGTTCTTGGGCGTCTTCACTTTCGACTTCTAAATTTATTTTCCTCTTAAGATTGGTAATTTCTTCAATCACATTACCAATTTCTTCAGGCTCTGGCTCTGATTCCGCCTGAGTTTCGGTGATGGAAAAAAAAAGCGCTTAAACAAAAGACGAATCGACGAGGTTTGAAAATCGCGCAACTCTGGGTTCGCTAAGTTGAGGTAACGGAAGTCTAGGTCAGGGGTGGCGAACCTTTTTGAGAAGAATGCCGTTAAATCTGTCGAGAGCTCAAACGTCCTCCCGTTGGTGTGGTGTGGTAATTAGGTGAGAGGGTTGCCAGCTCAGGTGTCGTTCTCGTCACTTGACCATGGTTCAGAATTACGAGGCTCGTTGCCAAAAGCCTTCGTGTAGCTGAACACACAGTGCGACGCTAATATTCATTCACTTGAGAAGAGTTCCACTATCTGATAAAAAAAAAAATTAAGCATGCAACTTCCAAATTTTTCAACAAACAAAAGAGCATGGAAAGGTGAAAAAATTTTACTTATAGGCTTATAGAATTTTTACTCAAATCGTACATTTTTTTATGCATGTCTAAGTAGTGGAAATTTAAAAATAATATAATAAATAAACAAAAGTAAAAATTTAGGTTTTATTGCTGATAAACATTTTACAAGTTCAGTCAGTTATGTTAGGCGTAAAATAAAAATGAGTAGCTTGAAACATTTAATTCTAAATAATTATTAAGCAGTCAGTACTTTCTTAATTTTGCTTTAGAATTTGTACTTTTTTTACTACTTCATCTATATTAAGATTTCTTGAAGATACTGAAAAACTTAGGTTATCAGCTAGTTTTGAGCAATATTTCGATTTAATTGACGATTTTAGATTAAATTCATGGAAAACATTTGTTCACAAACATGTTGGTCCAAACTTACAACAAGACCTGACAGACAAATCGTGAAAATCTGGAAAATTGCTTGTCGGTGCTTTTTAACATTCTACCTTATTTAGATCCCTTGCTTTGAATTAAGTTCCTTATATTTGCTTTTCAATGCAGTATGGTGCTGTAGCTCAGTATTTCCGATTTGGATTTCAGGTGGTTAACAATTAACGTCTTGCAGGAAAATTATAAAATAGTTTTCATGAAAATATCACCATTTTCTTATCATCTTGGAAAATCATTAAACCTAGCACTGAATGCATCCTGCAAAATGGATATTAAATTTTTTTAATCTATCATAGCTCGGAGAATTCTTAACTATGGTATATAGCTCCTATATTAATGTGAAATATATTAATCTTTTTTCTCCACTGTTGAGACAAAAAAAGGATTGTTTACACACCCAAAAGATATTATCAATCAGGGTAGGAAAAATATCTTTTCCCTGTAATCTTAAATTTAAATTATTTAAATGTCCCATAGTATCGGTAAGAAAATATAAATCCCGAGGCCAATTTTCATTCTCGAAAAGCAAAGATTCTTTGGGCAGTTCATTGTTTTCTTCCTCATATTTTTAAACACGCTCCCTCAAATTCGAAAATCTCACGACTGCAGTACCTATGAAAAGCCAGTGTACATAACAGTGAAGAAGTATTTTCTACATTATAATTTTCTATTGTTATTCAGCTAAGTGTATTTAAAATAAATTTTGGATGTTTCTTTTTCAAGACAACCGCATTTCAGTATACCATAAAAAAATTAGTTTTTTTAAGGTATCTGACTACGTTTGGAACCGTTATTTTAAAAAAGCGCGTAAACGGATAATTTTCATGATATTTAGTGTCACTTAGATTAGAATACATGTATAAAATTGTTTTAAGGACATTATGACTAAAAAATAATTTAAATACAATATTTTGGCAAAAAAATTAACTTAGAATAACCTTTTTTTCAAAACGTTCATCTTTTATAAAAAATGTTTCTATAAGAATATTTTGCTTAGATAAAGTAAAGACTTTTCTCCAGAGGGTCTCAACTAGAATTTTTGAAAAATTCACATTACTTTCAGAGTTACAACCCATTGAAATAATTATCGGCCTCTCTTTCTTAAAATATCTCCCCTCTGTTGTTGTAAAATATGGATAAATCCACTTCTAAGTTATATGTTTCAAAAATTCTAGTTGAGCCACTGTACAGAGGTCTGAGCTATATACAGGCAAATTATTATTATAATAGAAGCATTTTTCATAAAAGGAGAATGTTTTGAAATTTGGTTATTATATGTTAAAATCTTTTCAGATTCGTTAAATTTTCAATTAGTCTTTGTTAGAACTCAGCCATGCTTCACTGTGCCACGCATGCCGCAAACTGGCCACCCCTGGTCTAGGTATTACTTTATTTGTATACGTCGATATGTGTGTTAAAAAATTCGTAATCTCATTTCTCAATAATATTCAGTCAGGCATTCATCAAGTGTTGATCCAGATTTGTGATATTTTCGGGTGACTGAATCTGGGCACTTACAAGATTCCAAACAAGTTTCAATATACACTTTCGAGAAATGATGGAGTTATGAAAAATAATTCCATAAAAAGAATTATATGAAAGGTCTATACTCAAACGCGAAAAATTCAACAAAATATTTGAAAATCAATTCAAAATAGATTTAGAAATTTTTACAGCATGTATAATCAGTGGCGCACACAAGGGGGAGGGGGGAATCCCAAATCTAGACACCCCCCATAGCCCTTGAATTTTTTTCCGGTTGATTATAATACCATGTATATAGTACGTAAAATTTAATTAAGTATTTGTTATTAATTATTAATTTTATTAATCAATGATAATTATTTATTCAATAATTAATTTTTTAATATTTTTTGTTCCCGAAAATCGTTAAAATTGAAAGAATATGTTGTGCGGTATATTGGAACGTGATACGAGAATGGAGGGCATTTGACCCTGGACCCCCTTCCCCTTGAAAAATTCCTGTGTGCACCACTGTGTATAATACTTATTCAGGGGATAACCTTGAAAATGATCCAGTAAATATATAACAGTTTAAGTTTGTTAGATAAAATGCATGGAATTATTACGATTAAATAACAAAAACTAAATTGCATCAGGGGTTGCAAAGGGATTTTAAAGTCGGTACTGTCACGCCTAAATATATACTCAAAAATTTTAAAATATAAAGTAGAAAGATGCAGAGAGGAAAATAAGAACAATTTCGCTTATTAGACAAAAATTAAAATAATTGAAATGAGCAAAAAGTATGCATATAATATATAAAGCGTTACAAAATAACATAATATAATAATAAGATTGATTGATTGAATATTTACGTCGCACTGTTCAGCTACACGAGGGCTTTTCGCGACGGACCACGTAATTTTGAACCATGGTCAAGTGACGTGGACGACACCTGAGCTGGCACCCCTTCTCCTAACTAGCACACCACACCAACGGGAGGACGTTTCAGCTCTCGACAGATTTAACGTGCATCACTGCCCTACATGGCGGGTCTATAGTGGTACTGGGATCGAATATAATAATAAGAGAAAAACTACTGGAAGAAAATTAAATGCAATAATGAAACAAAGGTATATTTATTTGATATCAATGGATTCAAAAAATATTGAAGTTAAACGTCTTATATAAATATGAGCCTTTTGATGTCTGTGTCTTTGTCCCAATGGAAGCATTTAGCTGGGAAAGAACTGTTTCTTCCTGGAACACCGAATTCTTGGCCTCGACTAAAGCTTTGTGGACTAAAAAGATTTTTCCGACCATTTATCAACGGATTAAATATGAAATTTTTTTTACTGATTTTAAGTTATCCCAGATTCTAACAGAACATAGAAGTTTTAAGAGCTATTTGTCTAGGTTTAATTTAATTGGTTGCGATATTTATTCTTGTAGTCAGGATGCTGAAACTGCGGAACATGTATTGTTGTATTGTAAACTATATTTTTGTAAAAGAGAATATTTTAAAAAGGAGTTGAAACACGCTTAGGTATTTCCTGGCCACCTGGTTTGTCTTTGTTGGTCAATTGTACTGAAAGCTTAAATGTCTTAAGAAAATTTGTTTACTGTATAGATTTTTAAAACTTTATGGGCATCTCCTCTTATTTATATTTGTGTATTTCCACTATTCCTTCCTTTTTATTTTATATTTTGTCTTAAAAGTTTTTTTTAATTTTGTTTTAAAAGATATAATTGTGCTACCACTTACATCTGCAAGCCTCATCTTTTGCAATGCGGAGCATGAGGAGTTTCGCAAATAAATTAATTAAAAAAAACATCTTATATGTACAAGTTCCCCTCGTATAACATGGTTAATTCGTACAGTGCTGTCGACATCGTATTATACTAAACTTCTTTTATAACTATTATATTATTTACTTATTAATTTAATTATGTATGTGTACATAATATAAATCAGGACAATATGGACTGTGTTGTATCGAAAACGTGTTATATTAAACTTTGAAGTATTATTAATCAAGGCAATGTGCGTACTATGTTATATCAAAATCAAGTCATAAGGAGTAAAATTTTAAGAGAGCCGAAATTTCTCTCTCGTTCCCATAAAACATACAAATAAGCAAATAAGATTAAAAAAATTAAGTCAATTCCTACTTAGATCAACAAAGAAAAATTTTATTTTAGGTACTTTTTATTAAATAATTACAATTAATATAAATATGTTTATACATATGACAGAATCACAATATTAAGTGCCAAAATAGAAAGCAATTTTCCTGGGAATTTTCCATTTCCCTTTTGTGACCGCGGTAGCCGAATGGTATAGGTATCGGATCGTGGCTTGCCTTGTCACGAGTTCAAGCCCAGTACCACTAAAGACCCGCCGTGTAGGGCAGCGATGCAGGTTAAATCTGTCGAGAGCTGAAACGTCCTCTCGTTGGTGTGGTGTGGTAGTTAGGAGAGGAGAGTGCCAGCTCAGGTGTCGTCCATGCCCCTTGACCATGGTTCAAAATTGCGTGGTCCGTCGCCAAAAGCCCTCGTGTAGCTGAACACAGTGTGACGTTAGTATTCAATCAATCAATCAAATCCGTTTCTATATCGGTTGATTGATTGATTTAATATTAACGTCGCACTGTTCAGCTACACGAGGGCTTTTGGCGACGGACCACGTAATTTTGAACCATGGTCAAGTGACGTGGACGACACCTGAGCTGGCACCCCCCTCTCCTAACTACCACACCACACCAACGGGAGGACGTTTCAGCTCTCGACAGATTTAACCTGCATCGCTGCCCTACACGGCGGGTCTTTAGTGGTACTGGGATCGAACTCGTGACCAGGCAAGCCACGATCCGATACCTATACCACTCGGCTACCGCGGCCACCGTTTCTATATCGGATGCTGAACTATTGTTTTTTTTGTTACTATTGTCATTCATTAATTAAATTTAATTATTCCAGTAAAATAGTATAGTAAAAAGAAATCCCGTTCTCAGAAATTAGGCCATCCTAGGTGGGATTCGAACCCCTCGAACTTTGGATTAGAAGTCCAACGAGCTATTTTCTGCGCTTTAGAGACACGACGAGCGGTTTTGGCTTTTTATATAGGGTGTTGGACTAATATTTTTGTTATTATTTATCTATTAATTAAATCTAACTAATGAATTCTTATTTGAAAAGACTGTATTAACATTAAGCGTCATCCCCTACAAGTTTTAAAAAATGAGTGAATGAATAAAAAGTATTTTATTAACGATTGCAAATTTGAACAAGATTATATATATATATATATATATATATATATACACTGCTGGACAATTGCTAAGGACGGATAACACTAACATCCATAGCAACCACAAAATGAAAGGAAGCAAAATGTGGAAAATTAGAATAAGTGCGGTATATTAGTAAGAAGTATGAGTATGCAAATTTTTTTCCACGTCTGTTCATCACGTGATAGCGTTCATAAGAGCTTTAAAGGTTTTGACGCGTGTGGACAGTTGTTGTTTCAAGTCAAAGTTTTACATGAAAGATTTAATAGACAAACTTAAAATTTTTGGCATGTCTTCCCGACATCACATAGATGATTTTATGCGTGGCCGAATTATAGGAAAAATCGAAGAAGGGCGAAATATAACAGATGTTGCCAGGGAGTTCGACATCGCTCACAGCATTGTTTCACGGCTGTGGAAGTCATTTAAAACTACTGGAATGTGTAGTAGACGGCACGGGGGAAGTCGTGTTAGAAGTACGACGCCTGCAGAAGACAGATATACCGTCCCATCAGCAAAAGGAACAGGCGCACCACAGCTCAGCAGGTGGCAAATCAGTTTCTTGCTGCCTCAGGAAAGCAGATCTCCCGAAAAACTGTTGCCAGACATTTGAGGGGAGGAGGACTATACGCACGCAAACCTGTTGTGTGTGTCCCATTGGCCAGACAGCACCGTACTGCCCGTTTGCAATGGTGTCGTGAGCATCACAGTTGGACTGAACAGGACTGGGCATGCGGACTATTCTCAGATGAGAGTAGGTTCAGTCTGTCATCGGATTGTAGACGCCAACTGATCTGGCGCGAGAGTGGTACTGCTTATCGTCCAGAAAATATCCAGGAAAAGGACCGATATCCGACATGCAGTATCATGGTGTGGGCCGGCATCATGATCAATGGCCGCACGCGCCTACATGTGGTTGCGAATGGGACTATGACGGGCCAACGATACATTGATGAAGTTCTACTTCCTCATGTTCATCTTTTCCGTGGTGCTGTCGGTGATAAATTAGTTTTTATGGACGACAACGCAACATGTCATCGAACACTCGCTGTTCAGGATTGTCTAGACAGCGAGGGTATTCAACGTCTCGTATGGCCAGCGCGTTCTCCAGATCTAAACCCCATTGAAAATGTGTGGGATGCTTTGGGGAGGCAAGTTGCTGGTCGAAACTATCCTCCGACAAACAAGAACACCCTCATCCGTGCACTCACAGAGGAATGGGATAAATTGCCTCAACAGCTGCTGGATAATGTTGTGCAAAGTATGGTACGACGTGTGGAATGTTGCATCTCACTCCATGGTGGATATATCCCGTACTGATACCTTTCTTTAAGGTGCCTGCTGACTTTTAGATGCATTGTTCCATTTCTCCATACGCAGATCAAATGCACATTTTTTTCCCTTTCAGATGTTTCACAGCTTTTGTACTTTCCAGAACAATAAATATTCTTTATTCTAATGTCTGAACAGTGTGGCAACTATATTTTATCCTACTAGGCCTCATGCCTCGCTTAATGTTATGCTACATAGCAATTTGTGATCCGTCCTTAGCAATTGTCCAGCAGTGTGTATATATATATATATATATATATATATATATATATATATATATATATATATATATATATATATATATATATATATATATATATATATATATATATATATATAGGGAGAGTGTGAACTAATGTTAGGAATTGAAAGTAAGTTAACTTCAAGTTTTTAATTAAAAACAAAAATATAAAATACCAAAGTAAAAAATACAATTAAAAATATACTAGAAATTATTATTGTTATAAAATAAATAGAAACGGGGCTTATTAGAATCATAAAATTTATTTTCATCATAACTCTCAGCAGTAATTACAGCTAATCTATTTTTCCTCAAAGTTGGTTGAAACTCCTCCTCTCTCTCACTAGGTATTTCTTTATCATTACAAGAGTTATCCGACGTGGTTGCAATTACTTGTCTGTTTTGATCTTTCAGTTTTTTTCAGAATTTCTCTATAAAGAGCTAAAGAACTTAGCAATTCTCTTTTAAATTTTCCGCCACGTACTACTCATTTAATAAAGTTGGTAGCTCATATCATTAAAAAAAAATTCAGCTGGTAATTTCCATTATTGAACGAAAATGATGTCCAATGTTTTAAAACCGTGTTATATCAAATTTGTGTAATATTAAATTCATATTCTGTGTGGTATGATATCAAATCCATGTCATAATAATTGCAAATTTTATACCGAAGAATATCGAAACCGTGTTTTACCAGAACCGTGTTGTACGAAGGACGCCTGTATATGAAAAAATGTCAGTGTGAATATGTTCATTAAAAAACCTGTTTTTTAAAGCTTCATTAAATCTCTCGGTACGGTTTTCTTAAGCTCATAAAAGATCCTTTATCCCGACATTTTGATTTTTACCCCCTCCCCCCATTTCTAAGACAACTCTAATTGCGAGATTACAACAACTCGCAAGAATGAACTATTGTTGTTGTTACTAATGCCATCCGATCGGCAAAGGCCAGATAAAGGCCCACGAAATTCTTCATGGAAAAGGGCTAAGTGACGCCCATCGTTAGCCGTAGCTTTGAGCACCATACAGGTGACAGAACGATTTAGCTCATCTTCATCCCAATTTTGTGGGAGAACACCCTGGAGGTAGTCAGGGGCTCCCACTTCTCTTCCCCTTCCACCAGCCTCATGAGAGTACTTGCGTCTCGAAGGCTATTTAAAGTACCCCCATGCCGCGAAGGCTCTATACATTTACAAACATACATGTCGTCTCCGAGATTCGAACCCAGGCCCTATGGCATAGCAGTCAGCGTCACTAATCATTATACCGGATGGGCGACAGACAGAAATATTTAACGCTGTAATAATAATGTTGTGCATAATATCTTCATTTGACCCATCTATAAACTACGAGTATGGTATAAGTTCATTTATTGCCCAAAGTTCTGTACTTAAAAAAAGGCAAGTATATAAAATAACTATCATTCATGTATATATTCGAACGAAATTAATTTCAAAAATCTCTCTATAACGAATTCAACGTTAAAAAAAATCATCTGCAAGAAAATTTTAAATTTTTATTTTCAACATCAGGTGAATCACATGTAGTTACACACTCACAATGCATTTATCCGGAGGCATTCCTTTATCTCAAGCATTCATCTGAGCATCTTGCTGTCAAGAAATATTACTCGGTTAAAAAATTGCTTTACTCAGTGACCTTCTTTTAACAGCGTGACATTTTAATCCGATTACTCTTTACGAAAATTAGGAATTGTCCTGTCCGAATAGCTTCTGTGTTTGTGACCTTTCTTTTTAGACAAAAGAAGTTCAAGTTCAGAAGCAAGAATAAGTAGTTTTAAGAAGAAAGAATGGTGGAGGGCGATGGTTTTACAAAATTATGCGTTCGGAATGTGGGTTTCGTGTTAGAACTAGGTTTATTTGTTTATCAGTGTACACCAGTAGCGTGCACAGACTTCTTTTATGAGGGGGGGTATACACAGGGCCGATCCTAGTAGGTGTGCATCGCGTGCACCGCACGTGGGTGGGCAAGACAGCGGACGGCCGCAGGCCGCATATAGTTCTATCAATCAAGCTAATTTTTTTACGATTTACTTAAAATAAAACCTATAGCGTAGTATTATACCCTCGCGCAGGGTATCTCATACCCAAGATTGTTTACATTCAGTTTTTACCTTAAAATTTGTATACAAAAGTTAAAAAGGAAGAAAAGTAGGAAAAACGATATGTTTATTACGTCTTTCACACGTAAATTTAGTTTTCCTGTTCTTTTTATAAGGGCATTCAGTACATTGTTTATACACTGTTTTAATCTCGTTGTGAGTAAATGCGATGTTTTCACTGGATCTAAACTTTTTTTAATCAATATCTTTTTAAAACTTAACATATAGGAGTAAACTTCTCCATTCTTTAAATTCAAAAATTTTGGAATTTCTTTTTTTATTTTCTCTTATTGTTCCAGCAATAGCTTTTTTTTTCAAAAGTTCACCTGAAAGTGGATAAGATGTGTACCAGTTGTTTCCTTTAAAATTACGTTCTTCCCAAATTTTTTTGTGTCTCTACATCTGTGCTTCTCAAACTTTCTATACTTGCTACCCAATTTTTAGTCATAATTTTCATCGCGCCCCCCTCTATACAATAACAATGTATTGAATTAAATAATAATATACTTTGACGTGTAAAGCTACAATACGACTTTAATTATAAACCGTACAAATTATCGAGATAAGTATTAAAATTTGCATATATAATTTTATGACATTTCCATAAGGTCACTCTGGTAATTATTAAACTTGCTCTTAGCTTAGTACTGTAAAATTAATTATGAAACACATTTTGCAGTACTGATACATTTATAAGTGTATTATATCCGTGTAAATCTGTACTTTATGGTATCAGAATGTATTTTATGAATTTTTTAAAACAATAGTCTTTTGTTTTCGACTTTTTGATATACTCGCACCCCCCTTGTAGGGTTATCACGCCCCACAAATTGAGAAACACTGCTCTACATATAAAACGTTTATTTTCAACAGTGTCTCTCTCTTCTAAATCTGGATCCATTTCAGTGGAGGAATCATACTTGATGTTATACTCTTCATCACATTTGATTCTGCATCATCATAACCGCGAAGAAAACTTCTTCATCCAAAAATGCTGTTGTACTATATCATTTAAATACTGCATCTGTTAAATTAGTTAATTATCACATTTCTTTACCATAACCACAATGATACGCCACAGCATAAGGAAGATTTAAAACTTTATCATGCATTCAGAACTGTAACGGTGATTCACGCGCAGGGTATGACATACCCAAAGAGGTCGTATTCAAAAAACATATTGTTACGAATTTTGTGTAAAATAGTGTAAATAATCTGTATTTTTGGATGTGTAATGCCTTCATCTTTCTCTAAATTAGATTTATTTTACGTTAAAATTGTAATATTCACAAGCACGTCCCTTACGTTATAATGATATTTCAATGGGAGCTTGGCGAAATCAGGGCGATAGAGACAGGTTGGCGTCATTTTTGGCGACTTGGCGATCATGTTGGGGGCCATTTTTGGTGAGTTCGGGACCCTCTGAATTCTTCTAGAAATTAGAAGAAAAATACACTAATTTCAAGATCTATGACGCAAGTGGGTCTTTCTCGAATTATCCACGAGAGATAAAAATAGAGAAATGTTCGCCGAAAGTCAGTCAGTCTGGTTTTGACTAGCGATCAGTTAGTATTGTTCTGATTGTTGAAGCGAATAGTGATTACTTCGGCTGTTGAAAGAGTGATTGCTTATGAATAATCTTTTATATATACGTGTATTTTAGGCATCAATAATTGTGTCTGAGTACTGTTGAAGGTGTAAAGACCTTCTGAGATTTATTTTGTGAATATTGCTGCAGAATCCTGTATTTAAAGGATTGGATTTTCTACAATAAATTCTCATCGCTCTGTAAGAACTGTCTTGTTCTTAGCGACTGATTGGCATAAAATCCTCGAACCCCGATCAACGTAACAATATATTTAGAATTCGCCTGCAAGCTGAGGCCCCTCAAAGGATATAACCTTAAAGTTAGCTACACGAGAAACTATCCATTTTTCAAAAATGGTTTAGAAGGAGCGTTGAAAAAAGTGAGACGGTGGGTATGTCATACCTTGCGTGAGAAGTGCCAGATTAATATCTACTTTTTGCACACATCCTTCATTAGATAGCAAAATAAGTGGCAGAGCGGACAATACCGCAATAGAAAAGGTTGCCTAACTGTGAATCGATCTTTAGAAAAGGCGTCTCAAAAAGGATTTTTGAAAATGTTACTTTACGAAACTTTCCAATATTGTTAATATTACCTAAGATATAGGAGTGTTTAAATTCAATATACATTTGACGGAATTAAACGTTTTCAATTTAAAAATAGCTGTACAATGTAGAAAAACAAAATAGAGGAAATAAGTGAATTTTATGTCTATTTGGATTTTTATTAATATGTTTTACATTTTTCTCTTATACAGGTAGATGAGCTTATTAAGTCAACGTTAAGGTATCCGACTACGTTCGGAACCGTGATTTTGCAAAAGCGCATAAACGGATAATATTTAGTGTCACTTAGATTATAAAATGTATATAAAATTGTTTTAAGAATAGTATTACAATAAAAAATTATTTAAATACAATATTTTGACAAAAAAATGTACATAGAATGACCCATTTTCAAAATATTCTCCTTTTGTGAAAAATGCTTCTATTATAAGAATATTTTGCCCGTATATAACTCAAACCTGTGTACAGATGCTCAACTAGAATTTTTGAAATACATAACTTAGAAGTGGGTTTATCCATGTTCTACGACATCAAACGCCGATAATTATTTCAATAGGTTGTAACTCTGAAAATAATTTGAATTTTTCAAAAATCATAGTTGAACCTCTGTAGAGTGGTCTGAGCTATATACAGGCAAAATATTATAATAATATTAGCATTTTTCACAAAAGGAGAACATTTTGAATAAAGGTTATTCTAAGTTTTTTTTTTTTTTTTTTTTGCCGAAATATTATATCTAAATTTTTTGTCAAATTGTCCTTAAAACAACTTTATACATGTATTCTAATTTAAGTGACACTAAATATCATGAAAATTATACATTTATGCGCTTTTTAAAATCAAGGTTCCGAACGTAGTCGGATACCTTAAGTAATAGTCAAAATATGACACATTATACAGAGGGGCGCGACATTAGAGGCTTGCACTCGGGTGGCCGACACCCTAGGATCGGTCCTGGCGTTACATTCTAAAAACATGTAGGCGAGAAAGCGCTGAGGTTTTATCTCTGTAATAAATAATTAGTTTATCTATGGGGGAGGGGGTGAGCCCCCAACCCTACCCTTGTATATCCCACTGGCGTACGCTTACATAGTTTTCCTCTGAGTAAAAACTGTATCTTTGCAGCAAAGTCTAGATCAGATGTTGGCAACATATGGCACGCGTGCCAAACCTGGTACGCTTAGTAGCACTCTGCACCTCTCAACAAGTTAGTCCATTTTTGAGTTAAGTTGATAATTTTGAAATGGCGCTTATTGAACTTATATATACCTTTAAAATTAAAAAAAAATTACGAAATTATTAAAAAATCTAGAGGATGACTCCAATAATAAATCGACATCTATTTTTAATTGTTGGATGTCGTTACTGGAAAGATTTAATTGTTTGAAGAGAAAATTGAATGTCATCTTCCGCTTTTCGTTCTACATAACTATGCAAACAAAACTGTTCTCATATGAAAAGTATTTACACTCTACAAAGAAGTTAATAAACAACTTTTTTTTTGCTGATTCAACTTAACATACAGAATTACGTGAAATATATAAAGTCACAAATTATACCCATAATATTGAGGTATAAAATGGAGAGGTGTCCGGCCACAAAATTCGCATTAAATTATTTTATTATGTTGAATATTTATATTTTGTTGTTTCTTATTTTAACCCATTGTGGTACTCAGCCTTTTTTCCAGCCAATCCGCACACATATGGCAGATATTTCATGCGGGTCGCAACATGAGGATTAATGGAAAGAACTTTAAAAAGACCAAGGCAATATTGGACACTTAAAATGTGGAAAATTGATCAGAATATTAAAACTCATTTTTAACTTTTAATACTATATTAATCACTAATCAAACACAAGAATTTTTTTTTCCGGTTTCAAGCATTTTTTACTGAATTATCGAATAGTTTTCGTTTAGCTGTCTTGTCGTTTGATAATTTAAATTTTTTCTTTTGACAAAGGCTCTATTATTGTTTTTTCTTATATTAATGCATCAATTGCAGAATGGCAGTAAAGAGAAGTTTTAACAAAATTCACGACCGAAATCAGTATTATTTGTTTATAATTAAAGCTCTTCATCCATTAAATATTCACTACTCTAATTCAATTAACTGCTTCACTGTCATTTGTTATTACTAACTGTTGCAGTTACAATACGATTTATTTATTTTGCTATTCCACAATATCGATATCAAAATTGGTAGATTTGATTGCTTTATTGATAGGATTCTCAATAAATTTTTAGTACATTGTTCTTAAATAATTGAATTTTTTAGTGCAATGGGCCATGAGTGACTACCCAGAAGAGCCCGATGGGCCGCAGTATGAGTATCGCAGCATTAAATCATAAAGATACGAAAATGGGTTTGACATATAACAATTTTATCTTGAGTGAGTCTCTTATTACAAAATATCTGTTTGTCACTTTTGACAAAAAGTTAACATGGAAACATCATATTGATGAGATCACAAGAAATGTTAGGAAAAAGTCGTTAATCTTGAAAAGATTGGGATATCATGTATATCAAAATGTTAGCATGATACATTCCTATGAAATGGCGTTATTCTAAGAAGTAGCTTTTTTATAACTTTTCACGTATTATAATGAATTGAATTATGTTTTAATGTATCTGAAAACATAATTTAACTGGATGAGTAAATATATTCCCCATTTTTCGGTGGACCAGCGAAATTTTCTCGCGGACCACCGCTTTGGCGACCTCTGTCCTAAGCCATTGAGTCGGACAAGAAGAATTCGAGAACAACAAGGATAGTAGTAATGCGAATATGTTAGAACATGAGAGGAAAGGAATAAAAAACTTGATATTTCTTGATGCAACAAGGTTTCTATTAATTTTATAGGAAGCTTAAGTGTATCATAATTTTCTAAATAATTGACTTTTAGGATGATTAAATTAAATTTTATGTTTATGAGGGTTGAAATTGTATTAGCTCTATTGATTTTGAAAGAAAATGTTCAAACATTTCATTCCTTTTTGGAATATTTTTTCATTATCATACAAAATAAGCACACAAAAAAAGGTGTGTGTAAATTCATCCCCCAATAAATAAATACTTGTTATGGGGTTTTTCACAGAAGTTTCTATAACAAAACAAAGGTTTTAAGAGTAATTACCGAAAAAATCCGGCGTATAACGCGCACCGACACTTTCAAGCTGAAATTTTAAATTTTTAGGTATATTCACCGTATAATGCGCACTCCCTTTTTTACGAAGAAACCTGCAATGAACGTACGCAATGCTGTTACGTTTTGAAGCGATTCATTCGAGGTATTTTCCTAAACTTTTGCAAAAATAGTATACTTTTAGAACTACAACCTTTTAAGTTCATTAAGATTGTCATTTCTTATAAACAAACAGTATCTCGAGGTATGTCTTATTTTCTATACTTATCTTTTATTTTTAAAACTGTCATTTTTATATCCGGCGTATAATATACACCCGTAATTTTCGATCTTATTTTTAGTGTTACAAGTGCGCGTTATACGTCGGATTTTACGGAAGTTAAAATGCAGTTCATCAAAGTGGCAGCTAATGCTTCTAATTGTTTAAAAACTAAATAAATTACCATTTGTAACAATTAATAGCATAAAATTCGATATCCTTTTCTTTTTAAACATTGTAATTAGTTTTCATATAAAATTTTACATTCCTTGCACTTATATTTTCATAAAAGAAAATATTTATTCCATGCAAGTGCTTCAATATAATATACTAATGCTTGCTATAAATCCATAATTTTCACCAATCCTAGTTAATGCAAAAAAATTGAAATCATTCATCTTGCTTATAAATATGAAATAACAGTAAGAATAATGCTGGAGAGTAGATACAGCAAAATTCTAATGGAGATATATTCCTGCAGAAAATTTACATTTGCTAAATATATATTTTTAATGATTAGGAAATTAGGGTAGATTATACATATTTTTGGGTTTTTGATGAGGATTTACATATGATATAAAATTAGATTTTTTCCGTACATTTTTGTTCAATTAAGATGGTTTATTATTTTAAAGCATTTCTTTTGAAATTTTAGGAGGTAAATTATAAGCCTACGAATGAATAAACAAATTAAAGACAAGATTTTTTTCCCCCAAAAAAGCAATTAGAATATAAAGTAAGTTATCCAGTTTTAAAATGTAATTTGCAGTCTCTTTCTTATATAACTTCCTTCAATACTAGTTTTAAATGTTTATTGAAGATGTAAGAAATAAGAACAGTTCTCTAGGAAAGTAGGTTGCATAAGATTCTCTCTCTCTCTCTCTAATGTGTGATGTATTTCTAGAAATTTACATAAAATTATGTATGAGAAATACTTTTTTCCCCCATTAAGTTGAAAGTCATAAATTTTGTACATTGTTTTCTTAGGTTGTACTTATAAAACATATATTTTATAAAAAAAATTTGGTGTTCTACGAAATTAAGAAGATTAAATCCTTGTAAAAATATTTTTAGAATTTCATGAGATGTGAATTACTTGTCTTCAAATGAATAAATAAATTAAGGATATTAAATTTCTGAGACTTATTTCTTCCCAAAGTACAATGAAAAGTAACTGAGATTAGTACCTAAAGTAACTATTTAAAGTTAAAAATCATTTATACTTTTCTCAATTTCATTCAGTGCTCTCCCTGATGAAAATTTAATGTAACTTGTATGCCCTAATATCTGACCTAATAACAAATATTTTTAAGAAAACATGAGGAAAAAATTGTTTTTTTAATAATTTATGCAAGTGGTTTAACACAAAAATGAGGTATTTAAAAGAAAGAAAATGATTAAAGTTTGATTAAATTTTGCAATTTGACTTCGATACCTGAGAAAATACTATAGTAACTGATTTAGAGCAGTGGTCCTCAAACTTTCAACCACGAGCCCCTAGAGCTTCAAGGTGCTTTCATGGAACCCATAGAACTAGTTTTCATGGAACCTCATTCCATGCACATATTTCGAAGAATATATCCCTAAAATAATATTTAAATAAATCAACCCATGTTATAGGTACTTAATGTTAAGGGGAAGTTGGAAACCTCTCTGTCTCTCTATACTGACAATGTTAAATTGGCTGTTTTCGATGTACCTTATCACAAAATCGGTTTTATGTACATGCTTGACATTTTTCATAGAAGTAAAGTGCACCTCTCTCATTATACTAAAATGAGCTTTTAGCTAATTTTGAATTTTTTAATGAATTATGAAATATTTTATCAAATATTGCAAAATTTGACAGATTTTTTACTTAAAAAATTTGTAAAAATTAAATTTTTGAGTTTTTTACAAAAAGCTCATTTTAGTATATATTAGACATCATTATAAATAATTCGTAAAAAATTTACCTACCTGTGAACAGTAGTTTCTCAGAAAAGGTACATCGCACATTAAAATTTACATTTTGAGATAAATTGATTTTATTGTATACACAGTGAGACTTCTAATTGGCTAGGAAATAAAAAAAATAAAATGCTCAATTTAAAATAAAAGATACATGTTTTGGTTTATAGCAGTCGTTACACTTTTAAGCAAAAACAAAGTAATTTGTTTACAATTTTCGCCATTAAAATGGGCGTGGCCTAAATTCAACGATTATTTAAAAATACGTTTTTTAAGGGCTTCTAAATACCCTAGAGGTTAAAGTAAGGTATTTTTAGAAAGGTTAAAATCTATACAATTGGAAAATGTAAAAATCTCAAATTGTCAAAAAAATAAAGTTTTAGCTTTCCAACACCCCTTAAGGCAATTAAAAATGTATTGCATTTATTTTACTAAACATGTCTAATCTAATTTTTTAATATAGTTTACTCATTAAAAATATTAATTTGTGATTCAAGTGTCACCTGCCCATGCATTTTATTTAGTAACTGTGATATATGCTAGTATTTTTTACACAAACTTTGGGTCTATTGAGATTAAATGCAGTCACATTAAATGTGTTCCGAGTTTAATTTGTTTTTGTAGCCACTTATGTTGAGAAATATATTCCACTTCAACACAATGTTCTGAATGGCATTAAAATGTTTATTGCTGGGTGAGAAATCCCGTGTGCTTTGCAAACTAAAATTTAGCAGCTGTTCTTTCTTAAATGTAGATTTTAACATCAACTCTCTGTTGATAATTTGTTCCTTTTCCCTCATTATAGTAGCCACGGTACTGGATCGTGGCTGGCATGTCACGAATTCAGGCCCAGTACCACTAAAGAACCGCTGTGTAGGGATGCAATGCACGTTAAATCTGTCGAAAAAGATCAAAATTCCTACCGTTAGTGTGGCAGTTAGGAGAGGGGGTAGATCAGGTGTCACCCTCGTCACTTTACCATGGTTCAAAATTACGAGGAATGTGCCAAAAGTCCTCATGTAGCTGAACAGGGCAACGTTAATATTCACTTACTTCATTATATGTGTTGTTTTCCACAAAAGTAAAACCATGCATTTTTCATTAGAAAATATTTTGCTTAGCAAGACATTGTGCTAATTAACGAGTATAAAATTATCTCGTGGAACATGAGATATTAAACAATAATCTAGTATAAGGTATAATATAAAAAGATAAAATAATTTTAATATTCTTTTATTATATTACTAGCCGTCACCAAAACGCTTCACTGGGTATTTCACGATGTTGCATATATGTATACTGTTTACATATATTTATATTAATTATTGATATCTAGCATATTGAGAATTCGATTGTATTGAAAAATATATTTATAGCTGTTACACTCTCGCCCCTTGATATAAAAAGAACATAAATTATAATATCTAATTTCTATTTATATCTAAAATAGAAGTAGAAAGATTTTTTTCGCTCACTTAACCTAATAATCAAGTAGATTTCCACCACAGCAACTTTCAGTGGATCTCTACTCCATAAAATAAACATGCGTGCTAAATTTCAAGTCTAAATCTAACAGAGCAAAAACGGAATTTTTATCATCAATACCTCGTTGACAGCATTCTTAGAGGATTCCAATTCAACAAAAGAAGCATGCAAACCAAATTTTATTATTATAGTCTTAGCAGTTCAAAAACGGGAATTTTGTCTATTAATACGCCCCAATAACTCTCTCCGCTTCCCCCTGGAGTTGATTTCCGTAAAATCCATTCTTAGTGGAACTCTATTCAACTAAAGAAAAGTGCTCAACAAATTTCAAGTAAATGAGTTAAATTCAAAAACAGGAATTTTTCTATAACACGCCTTAATCCCTCACAACCCCACTCCTTTGGGGTCCGTTTTCGTAAAAATCTTTGTAAAAGGAACTTCATTCCATGAACGGAACATACCTTCTAGCAGGTGGTTCTATTAGTTGAAAAGCGGAAATATTTATCTATTACGCCCCTTAATCCCCCTCAGTGACCCTTGGGGATCAATTTCCCCCAAAACTATTTTGTAGCGGATCTCTACACCATGAAAGGAATTAGCTTACCGAATTTTAAGACTGTACGTCTAATAGTTTAAAAATGGAAATAATTATCTATAACGCCCCTTAAGCCCCGCAACGCCACTTAGGAAACGATTTTCACAAAACCCATCTTATAGCAGATCTTTAATTAATGAATGGAATCAGCTTTCTCAATGTTAAGATTTTAATTCTAATAGTTTAAAAAACGAGATATTACCTATAACGCCCCTTAATTATCCACAACGCCACTTGGGGTACGATTTTCACAAAGCCCACCCTCAAAAATAGAATGGTAGCTCGTTGTGAGGCATGTATAGTACCGCACGGTTGTCACACGCCGTATTAGACAAGACTTTCCCCGAGGTAAATGCTTCATTTCTAATTTCTTATATGCCCTGTATCTTAATTCTCAATTCAAATCTTTTCCATATTGTTATGTTGCTATATTCTTTCTCACACTGTAATATGCCTCTGTGCCAAATTTTGTGGCAACACAGTAAATAATTCATCAGTTTTCCCATATTTTGATTGAGACCTTAATTTAAAACATGCTCGTATTTCGCCATTCTTTTATATAAATCCATTCCCCTCTAATAAATGAGAGCGCATTTATCGTCTTACAGTTTCGATTTCACTAGACGGGCCCTTAAGATCTAAATTACTTTTTTTTTTATCTGTAAGAAAAATATTAAGTGTTTTGAGCCTTATTTCTTCACAAGGCTCTTCACCTTAAACGTATCATTAATACTACTCAACAAATTTTCATAAATGCTTCTTGTAAGTTTTATTTTTCTTAGTCTTTTATATTTCTGTTTAACATAAAGCTAAATATATTTAAAAATAGAAGGGGAAAAAATGGAGATTTTTAGAGTTAATAAACTCGTTTTTAAAAATAGATGATTGTCTCATATTCAAAAATTAAATTTACTAGAACGATCAATTCAATTAAATTCTGATTAATAGCAAAAAAATGCATTGATACAAACTGCTGCTAAAAAATACGTTTTTTCAAAGCAATTTTACAGTAAATGCAAAAAGCATTTCTAAATGTTGTTTCAAAGAAAATAATTCTTGAGTTATTCTTTTTAAAGTTTAATGCTCTTTGCACACATAATAAAGAGTGTTTTTTTTTCAGGTATAGAAGTTTAAGTTAGCATTACTTTCCAAGATGGCGACCGATTTAACAGCTGTCAAGTGATTTATTCTCAGTTTTGGTTTGGCAATTTATCAAAACGATCATCAAGCAAGGCGTAGATTCGTCGAATGGGACCAAAACGAGATTGCCGTTGTTCCCGATTTTCATAAGCGAATTTTGTTTAGCGATGAAGCGCACTTCTGGTTAAATGGCTACGTCAACAAACAAAACTGCCGCATTTGGAGTGAAGCTAATCCACAAGTGTATGTCGAAACACCGTTACATCCAGAAAAACTGACTGTTTGGTGCGCTTTATGGGCTGGTGGAATCCTTCAAAAACGATGAAGGCCACAACGTTACAGTCAATGGTGATCGGTATAGAGCCATGATTACTAACTTTTTCATTCCTGAATTGAACAATCATGATGTCCAGGAGCTGTGGTTCCAACAAGACGGCGCAACATGTCACACAGCTCGTGCCACAATCGATTTATTGAAAGACACGTTTGGTGACCGCCTAATTTCACGTTTTGGACCTGTGAATTGGCCTCCAAGATCTTGTGATTTAACACCGCTAGACTATTTTCTGTGGGGCTATGTAAAGTCATTGGTCTATGCGGATAAGCCACAAACGCTTGACTATCTGGAAGACAACATTCGCCGTGTTATTGCCGATATACGGCCACAAATGTTGGAAAAAAGTCATCGAAAATTGGACGTCCAGATTGGACTACATCCGAGCCAGCCGTGGCAGTCATATGCCAGAAATCATTTTTAAAATGTAATGCCACAAGATTATCTTTCGAATAAAAAAAAAATCATGTAAATCGAATAATACATCGTTGTTTTATTGCAATTTAAAGTTCTATACCTCTAAAAAAACACCCTTTATATGCTATGTTAACTGGATATCAGTTGTTTTAATAAATAAGGTTAGCACTCAATGCCTATAAAAAAAAGTACTTATTTATAAAACATTACTTCTGTAGGCTGACTATTTTTGATAAAATAGGACTTTTAAAGGTGAGATGAAAAACAAAAATGTACTTTTTATTTAATATTAAATTATTTTTGCAATAGTTTTAAAACACTTAATAATTAATCATATTAGAAATTGTATAATTTATGATGAAAAACAATTTTTTTAAACTTAAAAAAGTACTTCATCTTGTAAAAATGTTTCGCAAAATCATTTATTAACCTAATAAAAGACATTGTCATGTCAGTTTTCAACATTCATTTAAAACACAAATCCGATACTCGGATAAAATGCTTTCCTTGTCAGCCTCTCTGTTTACCATGGATAAATACATACGTAATTGTTCGCGTACATATAAAGTACTAAGATATTTAAAGACAAAATGAAATTCACAGATATAAGAAATAAATGATGCTCAAACCTTTCTACAAAAATAAAAACTATTATAATGTTTTCCCACGTAGCAGCTGCAAGATTGGTTCCCTACGTAGATAGCATTACACAATTCACATCCACACCTGCACCCCTAACATTTTGCGGAGTTCTTTCATCTGGCATCACACGAACAACCGATGTAGGCATGAGAAAACCAACGCTGGATTCCACTCGGGAGCCAAAACCCTGAGTGTAATTCGGGGTGTTTAAGAAGCGACCGCCCCCACCCCAAGAGTTTGAAGAAACACTGGAAAGAGAAGCTATGTTTGCCTCCTCCTTCATAAATAACATTTCTGTAGAAAGAAAATACTCAATAGTTAAAATAACTTTTAACCAAATGTACATACAGTGGGTGATCGGTTAACGAACACTTTCAAGAAAGATTTTTTGTGTTTGGACAAAGAACACATATTCGGAGGTGATCAGGGAGTCACCCCTGAAATTATGGATGAAATTTTGACAACTGCTAGAGATCTGGAATTGGAGGTGAACGAGGATGACATAGAAGAGCTCATAATGGGACATGAAGAAGAACTCAAAGAAATTTTGAATGAAGACCACCAAGAAACCCAACGAAATGTGTCTCCTTCTGAACAAGAGGAAGACGAAAGAGGACCAATGCCGACATCTGCCATTAAAGATCTTTTGAAAAAGTGGGAGGCTGTCGGAGCAATGGTCTTAGAATGGCACCCAAACCAAGCTGATGTCAGTAGGATTGGGGATATTTACAACGACAATGCTCCGGAAAATCCTGAAAAAGAGAGAAAAGCAATCGTCATTGGACATGTTCTTCAACGGCCCATAAGCAAAAAATGAAAAGGAGTGATTAATATGCACGCCTATATATGTATGTATTATTTTTTAAAAAACTTACTAAGAAATTATACATTTTTTAAAAATTAATTTTTAGGGTCTCCAGAACGAATTAATCGATTTCCACATAGAAGTCTATGGTGAATCGATAATCGGTTAACGAACAATTCGGATAGCGAACATAGTCTTGGAACGGATTATGTTCGTTAACCGATCACCCACTGTATTATAATGAACAGCTGTAGACGTAATAAACCAATAATTTAATTTCTTCAGTCTCGCGTTACCCATCAATTATCCCAACTATGCAATGTAATATAACAAACATTAGAACTTTTTTCTTTTCTTCGCTCTCCGTATTATCAATTAAATGACGCCGCCAGATAAATAAATTATTTTCACTTTTTACAGTGGTTTTTAACATAGAAATTTTAACATATCTATGGCATAAAAGACTAAACTTTAGTTTAAAGGCTTACCGGTAGTGAAAACAAGTGGATGTTTAAAGCTGGTAGAAATTTACTACTGATTTTCATCTTATTACATCTAATTTATATTCGGAATGCATCTGATAGGAACTTTAGCAATAATTAAGTAAAAGGCTTCTATAAATATAAAAAAAATTATTAAATTAGAAAGAAAAAAAAACATATCTCCAACTGGCAATAATAACACATTCTCCAATGTACTCATTAGGAAGTAAGTGCAGAATATATTGAAACATTCTTATATACAGATAGTAATTTCATAGAGAACAGAACTTTTATCTGATCAGTCACTTAGATAACGTAATGCTTCATAAGGCATGTCTTGCAGGATATGAAATAAATTGGTTCTAGTGGTTATTGGTTACAAATGAAACCATAATTTGCCATTCCTTCTACAAATTACAGTATTTTTTTTATGTGATGCAGAAAAGAATAACTGAAGAAATCAAACTCATTTTCTTATGTAATAATATATAAACTAGATACTTCAAAATTTTTTTAAAAAATTATACAAATTTTTTTGATAGAGTAGAGATGTATAGGATTATTTTAGCAAGTAATAAGTATTGGTCAATTAAGTGTATTTTTGTATTCTTCAGGATGTAGTTCATTCAAGAATTTCAAAGCCTTGTACCTTGCACAAGGCACAATTTAACCCATAGAAGTAATAAATACCTATTACTACCATATGTTATGACTAATTTTGATTTATTATATAATACTTAATAATTTTTTGATGAGATAGTAATTAAAGAATAAATTTATGTTTATATAAAAAATACTTCAAAATTACTCTAATGTCATGCTGATTACATCCCACCTAATTATTTACATAGATCTTTCCCATACAATAAAAATTATTTACTTCAAAATAAAATATAAATTAAATCACATTTTTAAGATTTTTCAATTTGACATTGCCAAGTATTAATATTTGTAAAAAAAGATAAAATTTTATAGTCAATGTATACTCTTAAAAAAACTAGTGATTGGGGTAATTGATTTTGATCAGTTGATAAAATGCAATTATATCATGCATTACAGGGGAAAAAACCAAAAATTATTTTCACACAATAACCAAATGATGTTGGTATTTTCATCCTTTTCAAATTACTTCATGAAAATATTTTAATGATTGAATGGATTTTACATAAAGCAGTATCATTTTTTTACAATTGTTATTTATTCAAGCCTGCCAGTTTGCCACCAAACAAACAATAAAAATTTGCAGAAGATACATTTTACTTGGATAATTATCTAATTTACTTATAAAAAAAATTATGCTCAAAAATTATCTGAATTATAGTAAACTTGTGATTACATTCATATACTGAGTTATCTACCAGGGGGTATAACTCATTTCATGACATTAAAATACTTCAAAACTAACAACAAATATAAAATAAAAAAAATATATATATTATTCCTTCTCACAACAAAAATATTATAGGCATTCAATTAATATTATAATGAAAAAAAATATTTATGTATAAGCAGTTAAATTAGGAATATATGAATTGCTTTGTCCTAGTACATCAATCAATTCTCTGTTCTGATTTTGAAGATTAAGTATAGTTTGACAAAGTTCCTTTATTTTAGTTTCTGACTTAACAATTAAATCATCCACTTCTTCTTTCCATTTGCTGCTGATTTGAAACTCTGCATCAAGCAATTTTTGCAGTTCACTGCATACTTTTTTATAATGTTCTTCAGAGGACAGCAACTGTTGACTTTGAGCCTCTTGCTTTTGTTTTGATTCTTCTCTAAGAAGGGAAACTTCAGTAGAATATGTAGACTTTGTCCTTTTTAATTCTTTTTCAAGATCATGGCATTTTTTCTTTACTTTTGTAATTTCATCACTGAGTTTAATTCGGTCGGAAGATGACTGGTTAAAATCTTCCAATAACTTTTGGAACCTAGTTTTAGTGGTGCAATTTTCTTCAAGCAAACACTGTACTTCTTGCTCTTTTGAAGACTTTACTTCCGAAAGTTCTGTTTCGAGAGATTTAATCTTAAATTCTCTTTCATCACATGTTCTCTCAGCCATTGTTAAACGTTTGCAAAGATCGTCAAAGACAGTGCTGGGCAAACCAGAGGAATTATCAGAATACAAAAGTTCAATTTTTGTTTCTAAAGCATGTTTTTCTCTAACAGCTTTTTCAAATAAGCTCTGTTTATCACTGTTCTCTTGGTGCAAAGCTTGTATTTCATCCATTAAACTCTTGATTTTTTCATTTGATTCTTTCTGAATTTCTTTTATCTCCGATTTATACTTGAAAGCAACTTTTTCTGCTTCAATACCCATTGATATTTTTAGGTGTTCTATTTCTTTCAAATATTGTTCTTCTTTGTAAGCCATTTCCTTTCTTTTTAAAATGGCTTCTTGTGCAGTCAATAAACTCTCTTTTGCATCTTTTTCTAAAACTGCCATTTCAGATCTCAGTTTCTTGTTCTGTTCTTTTAGATCAATAACTTGAGAAGAGAGCTCGAAATTTTCTGTTTTGACTATGGACATTTCTTCTTTGGTGGATGATAGGAAGTTTTCAGTTTCAGACAGTAGAGTTCGCAGAGATGCAATCATCTCTTCCATTTCTGACTTTTGGGAGGATAAATCAGAAATAACACTTCTACTTTTTGTCACTTCATCTTTCAGTAATTTAAGCTCCTTTTGACACTCATCAAGTTCAGCAGCTTTTGAGCTAAGCTCTTGAGTTACACTAGCTAGTTCATTTCTATAATTGGTAACTTCAGTGGACAGAATATTTAGGCCTTTCACATATTCTTCTTTAATTTGCCCTATCAGTTTCTCGCTTTCTCCACGTTCTGATTCTACTAAACTTTTTTTACCAATTAACAGTTCTTCTTGTGTTTCCAATTGCTTTAAAGCCTCTTGCCACATTTCAAAAGCAACATTTTTTGAAGCAACTGCAGCACGATATTTCTGCTCAATATCACCAAATCCACTTTCGGAGATTTGTTGTTCCCTTGCAATAATGTTTTCTTTAAGTTCATTCATTAATCTCTTGTTTTCTTCAAACAGTTTTGAGATTTGAAATTTCAATTCATTCTGCTGAGTTCTGAAGGAATTTAATTCTTCCATCAACATTTCAAAAGTGCGAAAATATTCTTGTGATGCAGGATTCATGTTTGAAGTAAAATAGGATTCTAAGATAAGATTATAAAGTTATACATAATAATTTCTTAGAACTATTCAAAAATATCAAATAACAGTCTTTGGTCTATGATTTTTATTTTATAAAGATTCTTTTCTTTCTTCAATGAAAGCAATTTCAAATTTGCCTTTGCCAAATGTTGACTTTAAATAAATCTAGAAAAGAAAAAAAGCATTAATGTAAAAGAAAATTAAAATGTAACTGATTAAAAAACAAATACAGGACATGAAAACACAATCCTCAGTCAAACACATATAGATATACCAAATTTTTTAAAGCGTAAATTACAATTAAATAATTGCCAATGTAAAAATTTCTCCGTAGTAAATTAACATAAGTACAATATGATGTATTCAGATACAAATATCTGACTATTTTTTGAACTATGCATTTTGTTTAAATCAGTGATTCCCAAAGTGGTCTATGATGACCTGCAAGGGGTCCCTGTCAGCAAAAAGAAAATAAATAATAATTTGGAGTCCATTAAATGTAAGGAGGGGGGAGGGGTCAATGATAGTGGATCTCATTAAACTAGATCATGACTTTAGTTTTAAAAGAAAATTTAATCAAGTGGAAAACAAATTTTACCTACTTAACCGATTTATTTATTAAATTTGATGAGGTTAATTTACACTTACAAGTGGGACAGTATAAATTTCATTAAAACAAGAACCATTTCAGTGTTTCTCTCCAGAGTTCAGCTAAAGAAATATAATGCTGGAGGTCCCAAATTTTCACAATTTGTCAGAACGTTTTCATCTACATTCAACATTTAAATGCCTTTTAGTCAGATTTTAAAACCAGGTTTGAGAATGCTTTGACTATGGTAAGGCCACAAAAGGCAATGAATTCATTTACTCACATAGAAAAAAAAATGTCACATAACAATAAGCTGATGCTAATAAGCACTAACGAAGATCTTAAAGTGAAGTGAAGTTTACAAACAGATGTCTCAAATTTGGCTTTAAAAAGTCAAACCGGTTACTTGTCCCCAATTATAGAATATGTGGTGTGGAAGATTTTAATAGCTTTTCTTATATATAGTAGGAAGAAACTTAAGCGCTGTTGCCAATCTCTAAAACAAAAAAAGGGGAAAAAAATAGATGTTGTAACTTGTGGGAGATTTAGGGTTCAACAAGACAAGATTGATATCAAATGTTGAAAGTTTGATATTGTAGCACCAGATTCATCTCTCCCATTAAAATCCTTTGTTTACTGTTCAGTTATTTTATTTAAGTTTTATTTATTAATTAACTTGTTGTATTTAACATGTGCTTTTTAAATTTTAAACACTACACTTCATTACAGTTATTAGGTGTACAACTTTGCTTCTGCCTTTTTTTCCCGAAATTCGAGGATTTATTGTAAAAAACTGATTATTGATTATGATTCAATAATTGTGTTTGATAACGATCGGCTGTGATTGTTTCAGTCGGTTTTAACCACTCATAATGCACTACACCGAGCTGGTCCCACCAAATGCCATGCTGGTCTTCAACGTCAAAATCACCGTTCTTGAAACGTTGAAACCACTCTCGGCACGTTCTTTCACTAATAGCGGCCTCACCATAGGTATTTGAGAGCATTCGATGAGCCTCAGCTGCAGATTTCTCCATATTAAAGCAGAAAATTAAAACCTCCCGCAAATGACGAGAATTTGGCTTGTAAGCTGACATGTTTAATCGAGAATAACTTAACAATGCAGACACAAATCGACTAATATTTCGATGACGTTATGTTTACAAATACCTAAGCTTATTGTATGACATCTACGATCTATTTATTTTGACTACCACTTACCACCACAGCCATCTATTGCAAAACGGCGGAAGCAAAGTTGTACAACTAATAGAAATTTAATTTTTTTAAACTAGTAGTAGTAGTACCAGCACTCAAAAAGACATTCAAATTGATAAACTTTCAAAAATTCAAGATTAATTAAGCAAGGGTCTATCTGATACCAAAAAACAAGTTAAGTGGCCTACGAGACAAAAAAAATTTGGGAACCTCTGGTTTAAATCATGCGCTCATCAAAATAATAAATGCAAGATTTCTTCAAAGGCCAAATGCTAAAACAGAAGTTCAATTTTGAATGTATCATATGACTGATCTTCTTATCAAATATAATATAATTGGTATTCATTCAGATCTGAAATATTTTCCTACAGGTACACTTGTAGATCTATAACGAAGCAAGTTTTGAGAATATACACCTGTTGATATCTTCTAAAAAGTGTGTTTTTGTTTTCAGTGATATCAAACTGAAACGGGGGGAATTTACATAACATTTGCTCATTCAATACAGAATAAAACTTTTATAATATTCTGGAACACACAAATGGTTAAAACACAGATATAATATTTGATACTTATGTATTATATTGTCAACCAATTTTGTCAAACAAAAAGACATCTCCAAATGATGTCACTATTATTATTGTTTTGAAAAATGCACACAAACAGTTTATCTACTTTTAGCAGCATATGGAGCCATTTGGCAAAGTCTTTTGATTTGAAGAAATTGGTCAATGGGTTAATATGCAAGTACCCACCATTTAAGCATTTAGGATACCAATTTTAGATCCAAAAAAGAAGGCTGTTTTCTAAAATCTACCTAAACAACAAATAGGGTCAGCTGACATTAAATAAATGTGATTTCAATATTAATAAATAGAGAAACTGACAAATTAGTATTGGAAAGTACATAAATATTTTATTATGTAGTATAATTAAATTGGAAAATATTCAACTAAATGCATAATTTTTTTTTCCATTAGCATAATTTTTTCCATTCAAAACAGAAGATGAAATATAAAACGATGTACAAGTAAAAATAGAATGATTTAAATGTAAATTAATAATACATTACATGCATGATATACAATTTAATGTCTTGTTGAGAAATGAGAGTTTCAGAACTGTACAATA
The DNA here is from genome assembly GCA_019973935.1 of Trichonephila clavipes. Taxonomy (NCBI): domain Eukaryota; kingdom Metazoa; phylum Arthropoda; class Arachnida; order Araneae; family Nephilidae; genus Trichonephila; species Trichonephila clavipes. Next base: position 107,977 of record BMAU01020057.1, read on the forward strand.
TAAAAATTATGATATGACATTTCACTGAAAAAAGAAATAAAATTTCGATGTCTTATTTTATTTCTAATTAAACAAAGACTACTTTAAATATATATATATATTTTACTTAAAAACCAATAATTCATTGAAATAAAGGAATAGCAGAAATGTACTAAATTATTAGTAGTCAAATAACTAAGTGATATTAGATGCATAATAGTCAAAAATGTATTCATTTCCTACACAATAACAAACTTATCCAAGGTACCATTAGCACCAGGAAAAAGTATAATGGATTTCTGGTGGATCTTCTCAGTGGTAATGCATATTTACGAAAAGTTAACATTAGATGATCAATTTTGATACACAATTTTAGGGAGAAAAGTATTTACGTATTAAAAAATCAACCAATCTCACCAAATACTGTTTTGATTATTATTAATGTGTTTCAGAATGCGCAGAAACGGTTTCCACTATTGGTTCTTTATCGTGGCATTTGGTGATGTCTTTTGATTTGACAAAATGAGTTGATGGTATAATATGGAAGTATAAAAAAAATAATAAAATCCACTTTTGTATTTCTTAAAATTAATAGTCTCACTCTGCAAATAATATGAAACATAAGCTTCTTATATTTAATTTTTACTTTTATAACCTTCACATCTTTCTGTCTTAATTTACAAAAACATAGTTGAGAACCAAATAATTTATTAAGTACATAAAAACTGTTTCATATTTTTTTATAATTATGACATTATTATCTTACAATACATAATACAAATCAATAGGTACAAAGAACAATGAAAGGATATTTTATTCTTAAACAGTAAATTGTAATACCATAATTTTACTGTGAATTTTAAATTACAATTTGTTTTCTCAGGAGAGGAGAAGGAAATAAAAAATATCGTAATATCCAACGTATAGCGTGCACTTTTAACTCAAAAAATAAGATTGAAATTTAAGGGTGCATGTTATACGCGAGGTATAAAAAGGATAGATTAAAAAAATGAGCATAAAAAAAAGTTAGACTTCTACACATACTGAAATACTGTTTAAAAGAAATGACATGCCTTATGAACTAAAAGAGAGTTGTAGTTCTAGAAGTATACTATTTTTTCTAAAGTCTAGGAAAATACCTCGAAAAAAATCACTTCAAAACATATAAGAGCCTTGTATACTAACATTTCAGATTTCTTCCTAAAAAAGAAGGTGCGTGTTATACTGCAAACATACCTAAAAATTAAAAAATGCAACTTGAAAGTATAGGTGCACGTTATACACCAGATTTTATGATACATTTGTTGACATATTAATATTAAATTCTGCATGGAAAAGCTGTTAAAAAGTTTAGCAAAATATATTGAAAAGTATGCTAAGACTTTAAAAAATTATTCTAAAAAGGATCAAATTAGAATAAAATTAGATAACAATCAGTATGTGTGCAAAACTTAAAGGTTCATTCCAATGAGAGCCCACACACTTGGCACGAATTACTTTCGTTGGCGATAATTGCGCCATCTTGGTAACCATACTTTTAAACACTACATATGGCAACCCTAACTATTTCTAGCATTTTAGTATTTTGTGGGCACGCATTTCGAATTTCATTTTGTTGTTGGGATCCGGGCTGGCTGCGTGATGTGAGGGAATATACTTTAGAATTTTTTACTTTGTTGAATGCGAAAGGTAAGAAAGAATTGATTTAATAGTGTATGAAGGAAGGATTGATTGCTTCAAGTTATGAATGTCCTAAATGTAATGATCGGCATGATGTAACATGGTCGGCAATAAAACGCTTTCTTCGAAATCGTACCAGCCACGCCGAATGTATGTTCGACTATTACCTTGCAGAATAAATATGGCGGCACTTGCACGATCATTCGCTTAGCGATAAGATCGGTAAAATCCTAGGAGAGCCCACACCCTTGGCAACAGAATGAAAAAAGCGCCAAGGCAGAACGAGATGGTGCCAAGTGAAACCGACAATGGCGGCAAGTGAATACAGAGATATAAGGTGGATGCGTAATGAAAATATACTTAAATAATATAGAAACAAAACATTTAAGATATAAAAAATATAAAAACCGCACTTACTTTCTTACTGCTGATCTTTTCCGAGTGGAGGGTACAGCATAACAGATTTTAAAAAAAGTCTTGAAGGTCTCATCGCTAAGTGAATGATCATGCGATCTCCGCCATTTTTATTCTGCGAGGTAATGGCCGCGGACATGTTACATCATGCCGATCGTTACATTTAGGACATTCATAACTCTAAGCAACCAATCCTTTCTTCATACACTATTCAATCAATTCTTTCTAACCTTTCGTATTCGACAAAGTAAAAAATTCTAAGATATATTCCTTCACACACACGCAACCATTCCAGCCCGGTTCCCCCAAACAAAATGAAATTCTAAATGTCCCCCTCCCCGACAAAAGTAAGAAAATTCCAGAAATAGTTAGGTTTACCATATCTAGTGTATCACAGTAGGATTACCAAGATGGCACAATTATCTCGCCAACCAAACTAATTCGTGCCAAGGGTGTGGGCTCTCCTAGGACTGAACCTGAGTCCTTTAAGGCTTTTTTAAAATCTATTACGCTGTACCCTGCACTTGGAAAAGACGAGCAGTAAGAAAGTAAGTGCTGTTTTTATATTTTATCTTAAATGTTAAATCTCTGTATTGTTTACATATATTTTCATTACGCATCCACCTTATCCTGCTATATTGCCTTGCCGACATTGTCAGGTTTGCTTGGCGCCATCTTGTTCTGGCTTGGCGCTTTTTTCGGTTTGTCGCCAAGGGTGTGGACTCTCCTAGGATTTTACCAACTTAACTCTAACCTATCAGTCATCATTCTAAGAACCAATGAGTTATGTGTACAGATTGATATTTGTCTCTCTATTGAATACATATTCATTCACATTTCAATCATTTTGTACTGCAATTGAAATACAAATTGAATTGATAGTTTTGACAATTTTATTAATATTATTAGCATTTAAATTAAAATATAAACAAAAACTGTGTTTATACTATAAATAGTTACTGAACAATGGAAGCAAGCAATTAAAAATTGGACACAACCATACAAAGAACTACTGAATTACATGAAAATGGTATTTCATATGCAGAAATTACGTGAATCTATTTCTGAAGTACTTAAACTTTGTTATTGGTATAAGGAAAAAAATCAGCAGAAACAAAATAATTGAAAGAAAGAAAAAGCACATTAAACTTGTCTGTCGACAAAAGGATAAAAATGGTACATCATGCAGAAAGAATACCACCTGAAATATTAGTGCAATTGGTATTTGTGTGTATTCAAAGCAAAAAGAAATCAAATTTTCGACTTAGAGCTATAAGTATAAGTTGATCGATTACTGAATTACCTGCTTCACGCAGGGAAGCTCAAATTCCTTTCATGATTAACTGGGTGGGTACATGAGTTCAGCTTTTCTCTTAGCCCATTGCTGCATAATTGTAAAATTAAGAGGGAGAACTTAGAGCTAGGATTCTAAGGAAAAATCATTTTTAAATATACATTAACAAACTTTCATTTGGTGAGTGGAAGAGTATAATGGCTGAACTGATAAACAACGAAAAAGGAATTGTATCCATTTATCATTCAGTCAAATATCAAGCATCCTACTAGATATGGGTACGTACGCTCACAAGTGGTACATAATTGAAAACTAATTACCATTGAGTGGTAATTGAAAACACTCTAAATTCACGAGAATATAGACATCACGGAAAAAAGGCATTTTGCGTTCAACATAAACATGGTCATCTCGCCCAACATCGACTTATTGTGTTTACATCTTGTTATTCATCTGCCAGGCCAGATTCTCAAAGTTATTCCAATAGAATTGCCATATTCTCTTCGGGACCCACACACACGGTCGGGTTTACCCAAACTTCCTTGATAGAAGGCTTCACCAATAATTTGTGACATCACTACTAATAAAGAAACATCGTCCATCTCTCTAGTGGCCCGCGGAGTCTCTCATATAACGTTAAAATTTTCCTTCTTTACGAACTCTAAAAGGCCTCGTGGAAAAACTGAAAGATGTGTCATCCTAGATTAGATCACTAAATTGCTTTTATAGAAAAAAAAAACTCCTCTAGAACCTGTATTTCGATCAAGAATATTAAGTACGGGAGGGGTGCTCAAAAGCTTGGGTCCGTAATGTCAGTCCGATACATAAAGGGGTCTGTAGCGATTGAAAGTTAAAGAACCGCCCGGCTACGGAACTTTTCTGTTGCATTTTTTCGAAGAGTTTTTGTTATTAAAAGAAACATACATACAAGAAAATCAAAAAAATGTTGATAAATTAATCATTCAATTGTGTTTCATGTACATAAAACATTAAAGAGTAAATATTAGTTTACCTATTTAAATAATAATTGCAAGTATGTGATCCTCGAAGTATTTACTTCGAACGCATTGTGATGAACTTTAACACATTTAATACATTGCAGTACTTGCATATTTTTTACAAAACTATTCTTTTTTCATAGTTTGTTAATTCTTTTCCTTAATTTTATTCAAAAAAGTTACAAAAAGGGAAATAAAATTAGAAATAGTTTCAAAACAAAAACCACATACAATCAGAACTTTATTGGTATCAAATACAATCACAACATAAAGATTTATTAAATAAATTTCAAATATATTTCTAGACAAATCTATACATATATAATTATAGATATATACAGGAAAATAAATATATGCAGAAAAATAGATTACACCAGTGCTTCTCAAACTTTCAATACTGGCGACCCAATTTTCAATTATAATTTTTTGTCGCGCCCCCCTTATACAATAATGTATTAAATGCAATAATAATGCACTCTGATGCTAAAGCTACAAAACGATCTTAATTATAAACCGTACAAATTAATAAGATAAGTATATTAAATTTTATATGTGTAACTTTTAAGTGCCGCGTTGCGTGGTTAGGCATTCTTCACTACAACACGGTTGAATTAAATAACAATAAACATTTATTAACTTTAAAGATTAAATGTGCAATTAAGAAGTAAACTTCTAAAAACTACAACACATGGAACCAGGCACACTACAATAATAACAGATCAATTCATTTTAAGTTTTGGAGTCGTTATGTTGAGCTGTAAGGTCGCTGCATACTCCCCTTCCAGTGTCAACGATACCTAGTTGGAAGATGAACTTTGCGACCAGAACGTGTAGATGGCTGGGTAGGCGTTGAAGCTGTTGGATCAGATTCCACAGTAGCAGGTGTTGAAGCTGTTGCATTAGGTTCCACAGTAGCAGGTGTTTCATTCTTGGTTTGAGGTAGTTGCAAGTCCTCAGTGTTAAGAAAGAAGGCAGGTTTGCATCTATCAATAGATACAGATACCCGTTTACCATTGATGTGAAGGAAAAACACTTTATCCTTCCTTTGTAAGGCTTTGAAAGGGCCATCATAGGGTTGTTGAAGTGGACGGCGTAACATGTCTCGGCGAAGAAAAACATGTGTTGCTTCCAACAGTCCTGGATGGATAAAAACTGGACGTTTGCCATGGTGTTTTGGTGGTTTAGGGTGAAGTGATTGCATGTGAGACTTAAGTTTCGAAACAAAATTCACAACATCATCGTCTGGCTTGGAAGAGTCAAACATCTCCCCTGGCAGTCGAATAGTGGTCCCCAAAACTAATTCAGCTGGGGTACACAGAATATCTTCTTTAAGAGAAGCTCATAGACCTAGTAAGACAGTGTTTCTCAAACTTTCAATACTGGCGCCCCTCTTTTCAATCACAATTTTTATCGCGCCCCCTTATACATTAATAATGTACTGAATGCAATAATAATGCACTTTGACGCTAAAGTTACAATAGGCGATCTTAATTATAAACCATACAAATTAGTAACATAAGTCAGTGTTTCTCAAACTTTCAATACTGGCGCCCCCCTTTTCGATCACAATTTTTTTCGCGCCCCCATTATACATTAATAATGTACTGAATGCAATAATAATGCACTTTGACGCTAAAGTTACAATAGGCGATCTTAATTATAAACCATACAAATTAGTAACATAAGTCAGTGTTTCTCAAACTTTCAATACTGGCGCCCCTCTTTTTCAATCACAATTTTTATCGCGCCCCTTATACATTAATAATGTACAGAATGCAATAATAATGCACTTTGACACTAAAGCTACAATAGGCGATCTTAATTATAAACCATACAAATTAGTAACATAAGTCAGTGTTTCTCAAACTTTCAATACTGGCGCCCCTCTTTCAATCACAATTTTTATCGCGCCCCCTTATACATTAAGAATGTACAGAATGCAATAATAATGCACTTTGACGCTAAAGTTACAATAGGCGATCTTAATTATAAACCATACAAATTAGTAACATAAGTCAGTGTTTCTCAAACTCTTTCAATACTGGCGACCCAATTTTCAATCATAATTTTTCTCGCCCTCCCCACCTGTACAACAATAATGTATTCACTGCAATAAAAAATGCACTTTGAGATAGAGACGCTAAAGTTACAATACGATTTTAATTATAAACCGTACAAATTAATACAATAAGTATATTAAATTTTGTATATGTAACTTTTAAGGAGTATATATTTTAAGAATTTTTTTTTTACTTTTTAAATATATATTACTTACTTATTATTATGTTATTTTTCTTTCTCTAATTTTTAAATTGGAACAGATCACAAAATGATATATTTAATTAAAGATTTATTTCCTTCAGCATCCATTTCTCAAAGTACAAATGTCATTAGAAAAATAGTCTAGTCTATGTTGCTCTCTATCATGTCCATCACATCTGGCATTATCGGATACGTTTGCGTGAGTCTGGGCAACCTATCGGATGTCTGCGCAAAACATGTAAAAATGCTTTTCCTCGTACAATTCCAGGCAGTTTTGGTCGTCTTAATACTTCTATAGGTATTGAATCTATCTTGAATGTACATTTTTTAATTTGCACGTTAATTGTAATTCACGGTAATTAAGTATTTACGGCAGTAGATTAAAACAAAATCATACATTTTTAAGTCGTAAGCAAACATTCGATGATAATAAAGGATCAACAAGTACACAGACGAGCATGGTTCCAAAAATTAAATCAAAGAAATATTCTCAAAAATACTTAAATTTTGGATTTACCACTACTGAAGTAAATGATGGGAAAAAAAAAAAGCCCCAGCTCGTTATGTGTTAAAACTTACAAATCTGAAGAACAACATGTGAAAGTTGTTTTTATAACCATGTAAAAATCATTTAGACATGCTGGCAAAGAATATTAAAAAGTATTTTTGGATGAGGATAACATGGTTGCAAGTTACAAGAGTGGATTAGGGATTTATTTCAAGATACTCCAGAAGGGCTCTCAGCTTCCGAACTGGATATGAAATCTTCATAGATTTCACATCCAGTGAAAATTAAAAGGCAATTTTGTAATAAATCACTCTTTGAATTTTGGGTAGAGGTGGATGATGAATTCTCTGTACTGAAAACCAAAGCACTTCATATGCTATTACCATTTTCAACATTCCACCTTTGTTAAACTGGATTTTCTTCTGCGGTGGCTGCTTTGAAGACAAAATATAGATCTCAGCTAAATATAGAAAAATAACTCAGAGTGTCAATTTCTGATGTTAAACCTTCCTTTGAAAAAATTTGCTCTACAAGACAAGCCCATGAAAGTCCATAATAATTATTAAACTTGTTCTTAATTTAGTATTAAGAAATTATTTATAAAATACCTTCTTCAGTACTGATACATTAAACGCATACTGTCTGAAACACCGGCTCTTCGCACGAGTTCATTTTTTAAAAAAATAAAACATTATTCTTGATATAATAGCTGAACTGTAAGGAAAGTAAAACTGCGTGCACGACATTGTATACAAAATGTAAAATAATTTTTTAGATAAATGCTCTAACTGTAAATAACTGTTTAAAAGAGAACTGTAATTTTAAACCTCACAGAATTAGCATTTAGAATTAATGTTAATTTATGAAAAATAATATAAAATTCCGATGAAGAATAATTGTGTTACTTTTTAATATTTAAAGCGAGAAGACTTAAAAAGGTTTTACCCCGGGAGCAGGCGCACTCGATAATAACGCTAATGGTAGCGGGGGAGACTCAGTGACCCCAATCATTTGTTTATAATTATTTTTACTGTATACGATACAAATCGGAATTCCAGTGAATAATTTAATTAAGAGAATGTATACTTACCGGCTTTCAGGGACTATTCAATTTTTCTTCGATGATTTGAGAAAAATCCAATAAAACTGAACTAAAAATGATTCATAAGTGCAAGACCTTAATAAAGGATGCAAATCAGAGACATTTTTCACTAATATTACAGAAATGTTATTTGCTGGCAAAGCTGTCATATTTTGTCAAGTTATTGTAGTTATAAAGCTTTCATGACCAAGTGAGTAAATATTAACATCGCACTGTTCAGCTACACGAGGGCTTTTGGAGACGGACCTCGTAATTTTTAACCATGGTCAAATGCCGAGGACGATACTTGAGCTGGCCTCTTTTAACTACCACGCCACTCCAACAAGAGGACGTTTGAACTAGCCTCTTTAACTACCACACCACTCCAATAAGAAGACGTTTGAGCTCTCGACAGATTTAACGTGCATCTCTCCCTACATGGCGTGTCTTTAGCAGTACTGGGCTCGAACTCGTGACACCTTTGATGATCAACAAATAACAAGTTGAACTTTTTTCATTCTTGTGTCTTTTTGACAAGGTGAACTGAACCTTGTGGTACACTTATGGCTTCATACTTTAAGTTGATGGAGTTCTTAAGAAAGCATTTGAAAATTTTCCTTTCGTTTCATGTTCATCGCGTTTCTCAATCATGAATAATATGCATCTTTCAGCAGGTTCTTCTTTTGGTTAATCAGTTACAAATTCCTTCAGTAGAGATCACAGATGCCCCGCGCAACCGCAGCCTGACTGAAAAGTGAATCATGTCTTCCTTTTCTTTTTCTATAACTAATGTACGGTATTTCAATAATAATTACAGTGATGAATTGTTTATCTTAGAATTTTTCTCAGGGTCTGGGTTTCGTTTTTTTCTCTTAACGAGTAATATTTTATGTTAAAACGTAATAAAATATCTCTCATTAAACAAAAATGTTTTTTTCTGTAATTTGGTTTTAGGATCAAAGATAGCTATTTGATGACGGAAAAAGGCCAGATAATAAACATAAATTATATCAATGTTGTTATGCATTTTTTTATTATGGAAGAAAGTTTTTGTTTTACTTCTCTTTCCAGTTATATTTTTAAAAAATCTTTAATGCTAGCGCCCCTGTAGGGTCGCCCCCAGGGGGCGCGCCCCACACTTTGAGAAACACTGTAGTAAGATGATAGAGTACTTCTGTCCAACGCTCAGTAGCATGGCATTTGATTGCACTTTTCAATGGGCGGTGCAATTCTTCGATCATCCCATTAGCTTGAGGGTGGTATCCAGTTGTACGACACTTCTGAACACCAAGTAGTTTGCTAAGAGCTTTGAAGAGCGAGGACTCAAACTGCCTGCCCCTGTCGGTTGTGAGAATTGCAGGAGTTCCAAAGCGAGACACCCAAGAGGAAAAGAAGGCCTCAGCCACAGTCTCAGCAGTTATGTCTTTGAGAGGTTGGGCCTCTGGCCATTTCGAAAATTGTCAATCATTGTCAGGCAATAGGTGTAGCCATTTGATGGAGGTAGAGGTCCAATGAGATCCAGATGAACATGATCAAAACGTTGGGAAGGTTCTTGAAATGATGAAAGAGGTGATCTAGTATGACGATGAATTTTGGATTTTTGGCAAGCTAGGCAGTGTCTTGCCCACTTAGCTACATCTGATGAGATTGATGGCCAAACAAAACGCTGCTTCATCAAATGCATTGATCGACGTATGCCAGATGGGTTAAATTATGCATAGCAGAGAAAAACATCTTGGCGATGCTGTTTTGGGATGTAGGGTCTGGCTGTGCCCGTTGATAGATCACACATAATTTCAGTAGACGAATTGGGAAAAGTTACCTTTTTTGAGTTCCAAGGAAGTTCCAGATGCTATTAGGGTGAAGCTCCTGATCAGTCTGTTGTGTCTCAGCAATACAGTCATAGTCAATTTGACTTGGGAAGGTGATTGCAGAAACACGAGAGAGAACATCAGCAGCAATATTGTCAGATCCTGAATGTGTACAATATTTGTGGTGAACTGAGAGATGAAATCCAGCTGACGGATCTGCCGTGGAGAACACTTGTCACTTTTTTGCCTAAAAGCATAAGTGAGGGGCTTGTGGTCAGTAAACACTGTGAAATCTCTAGCTTCCAGCATATACCGAAAGTGTCGGATAGCCGAGTAGATAGCAAGGAGTTCACGGTCGTAGGCACTGTAAGACTTTTCAGATGAAGTAAGTTTTCTGGAAAAGAAAGCCAATGGCTGTAGCTCAGAGTCCACAACTTGGTGAAGTGCACCTCCTATGGCATGATCAGAGGCGTCCACATGAAGAGCAAGCGGGGCAGAAGGTGAAGGATGAGCAAGAAGTGCAGCATCAGCAAGAGCTTGTTTACACCCTGAAATGCTGTAATTGCCTCAGAAGACCAGTTTAAAGGCTTTGAGTCCTTCTTACCTTTAGAACCTTTTAAAATTCACTTAAAAGATACTGTTGTTCAGCTGCTTTGGGCAAGAAACGTCTATAAAAATTTAAGTCCTAAAATTTTCTCAGAGAGCCAACAGTCTCTGGTTGTTTGTAATCAAGAACTGCTTGAACTTTGTCAGGCAATGGCTTAATGCCATCAGGAGTGATAAGGTGGCCAAGGAAAATGAGTTCAGTCACACCAAATACACATTTAGAGATATTTAGTTTTAAACCATATGAACTCAGTCTTTGAAATATAGTTCTTAAGTGAGAACGATGCTCCTCAGCATTTTCTGAGTAACACAAAATATCATCCAAGTAGACAAAACAAAAAAGGAAGTCCTCTTAGTACTTCATGCATGAATCGCATAAAGGTTTGTGGTGCATTCACAAGGCCAAAACACAAATGGGTATATTCGTAAAGACCCCATGGAGTTGTTACAGCTGTCTTAGGAATATCACACTCAGCTATAGGGATTTGGTGAATGCCTTAAAAATGTCTATTTTGGAAAATATCTTCTTACCATGTAGTGCATGAGCAAAGTCATTCAAATAAGGCATGGGGTAGCTGTCGAACTCAGTAACAGAATTCAGCTGCCTGTAATCCCCAACAGGTCTAAAGGTAGAGTCAGATTTGGGCACAACATGAAGAGAACTCCAGGGACTTTTGGAAGGTCTAATAATGCCTTGAGCAAGAAGAAATTCAAATTCTACCTTCACTGCATCATACAGTTTAGAGTGTAGCCTTCTAGGCCTGGCAGTGACTGGTGGGCCAGTAGTAATAATATGGTGGACTGTGCCATGTGATGCTGATTTGGAAATTAAAGAAGAGTTGCTGAGGTCTGGATATTCCGATAAGATGTTTTTAAAACTAATGTTTGCATCTACAGTGAGGATTGAGGGCTGTACAATATTTGAAAAACACAAGAAGTGAAAAGAGAAGTTTCCACATCCACCAACCTTTTTTCTTAAGGTCGATTAAAAAGGTTGAAGTGCTTTAGAAAATCAGCACCAATTATAGGAGATGATACATCAGCAATTATGAAAGTCCAGATAAAAGGTCGCCTCAGACCCAGGTTCAGTTCTTTACGGACCATACCATAGGCTGGAATTTTGGTATTATTAGCAGCAAATAAGGAGAAGTTAGACTGAGGTGATTTATTCATAGTTGGAGAAGGTGGGATGACACAGATTTCACTTCCAGAGTCTATGAGGAATTTCTGGCCAGACTTGCGGTCTAATAAAAATAACCGGCTGGTATGTTTCGAGGGCTCTGCCATTCCAGCTATGACAGAGCTTTTACTCGTTTTTTTGAACAAATGCACGAGGTGAAACACACTTGCGGGCCTGCTCTTTATAACGGCGATGATAGTAGCAGATGCCACTTCCTCTATTGACACTCCTAGAGCGTGAATGTGATCTCCGGCGGTCAGAACTATATCGTTGGTGGCGAGAGGAATTGCGCTTCTCTTGTCAGTTCAGCAACTTGTAGAGACAGCTCTTGGATCTGCCTGGCGAGAGAGTCCATGGTTGGCTGAACACTGCATGAAGATGACTGGGATGGTGGAGGAACAGTTGTGGCAGCACAGATAGTTGAGGATGAACGAACAACCTCAGAAACCTTATCAGCGATGATAGCCAGTTTATCCAAAGGCTCTGAGGATGCAGATAAAACAGTCTGATATGTGGTGGCATTCTTTGAAGCCACAAACTTTGCAGAAAGTCATCCTGGAGTTGGCCATTAGACAGCTCTTTCATTTTTCGCAACAGGTGGCTGGGCTTCTCATCTCCTAGCTGAAGGTCAGTAAGCAGTTTCTTAATTTTTGAGTCTCCGAGTCGCTAAATTGGGTGATGAGCCGCTGCGAGAGAGTGTGATATTTGTCACTGTTCGGAGGGCTTAACACAATGTCCGACACGTAGGAGAGAGTTTCAGCATCAAGGTTCGCAACCAAAGCAGAATACTTAGTATCATCACTGGAGATACCACTGAATGTGAATGCATGGTCGCATTGCGCAATCCATAGACGAACGTTGGATTTCCAAAACGACGGCAGCCGCAACGCAATATGAGCGACTTCAACGGTTTCACTAGTCATATTGTTGAATAAGCAGGAAGCGAAACGAATCTCCGAGCAAATGCTTCAAGTGGCCTTGAGGAGAATTAGAAAAAAAATCTTTCGCTACGTACTGATCATCCGTAGTAGAAGAATTTGTATTGCATTCGCCAGTAGAACAGAATAGCTTACGAGTTTTTAAGTCCAAAAAGGGTCACCACTGCCGCGTTGCGTGTTAGGCATTCTTCACTACAACACGATTGAATTCAATAACAATAAACATTTATTAACTTTAAAGATTAAATGTGCAATTAAGAGGTAAACTTCTAAAAACTACAACACATGGAACCAGGCACGCTACAATAATAACAGATCAATTCAGTTCAGTTTTGGAGTCGTTATGTTGAGCTGTAAGGTCGCTGCATAAGTAATATATATTTTATTTTTCTTTCTCGAATTTTTAAATTGGAATAGATTGCAAAATGCGGTGGCTGCATTCAAGACAAAATATAGATCTCAGCCAAATATAGAAATTGTACCCAGTGTCAATTTCTAATCGTAAACCTTCCTTTGAAAAACTTTCCTCTTCAAGGCAACCCCATGGAAGTCGCTAATACTTATTAAACTTGCTCTTAATTTAGTATTAATAAATTAGTTATAAAATACCTTGTGCAGCACTGATACATTAAAATTATACTGCCTGAAGTACCCGCTCTTCGAACGAGGTCATTTTTTAAAAAACTAAAACATTTTTGATAAATAGCTGAATTGTCAGGAGAGTAAACCCAAATGAGCGACAATGTTTACGAAAATGTGAAATATTTTAAAATGAATGCTCATATTATAATTAGTTTTTTAAGTGAACTGTCATTTTAGATTTAGCATTTAGAATTAATGTTAAATAATGAAAAATAATATAAAATTCCGATGAAGAATAATAGTGTTATTTTTAATGTTTAAAGCGAGAAGACTTCAAAATATGTCTGAAAGTATTTTGTTTTAATTCATTCCAGTAAATTAATTATTTTTTAAATCTTTTATTTTCGATATGCTCGCGCCCCCTATTAGCTATTTGTCAGTTACTTTGTGATATCTCCCCCTGGGGTGATTATCTTGGGTATCAGCGTGAGCTAGAGGTGTAGGATTAACGGAAGAACTAGACGTATACACACTATCTTAATAAAACTTTATTAAGATATTAAACTTAATCCTTTAACAAATTAAATTATAATAATATATGTGAGAGAATCTACGGTGGCAAAATACACAATATATATATATATATATATATATATATATATTACTGAAGTGACTTAACTCGAACCACTATCAATAACTGACTCGCTTAAACACGATTCCAATATTATTACATATCCTAATATTAAATAGTCAATCCTACCTTGTTGTAGTTTCAGTAACGTTCACAAGAATTCTAGATGAGGTCTTGCTATAACTCGAGTGCAATGGTATGCACCTTGACCAATGGATCTCTGTCACGTATAATTACTTATTCTTCGCCACGTAACGTTATCTAAAACTTCTTCAATCTAGAACCACGAACTGTTTACATTCCTCTAATTGCCATGCGCTTACTCTAACTTCTGATATTTAAAAGCTTCCTAATTTGCATCTATCATTCACACTTCACTTCTTGGATTTGGTTGGAAAAGAGTTGCCATTAATTCTGGCCCCAAAGAACCCAAAGGATATGTTAAAGAATAGACGTGCGAGACCCTCACAACTTCACAAAAGTAGTTATACAATAATTTATTTGTTAAAAATCTAGATTAAATATGTTTTAAACCTTTATTGACATCAAGATAATTAAAAAACAAAAAAATTTACTGTCTGCAAAAACAGCATGAAAAATTATCATTAAATAAGTCACAAATTTATTTGTTGTTAAATCCATACACATATATGATTAAAGACAAATACATGAAATTAAATATATACATAGAAATAGATAACAAAGTTTATTCAGCTGTTTGTCAGTTACTATTCATTGCTTAACATTTTTCTGTATTGTGTACAGTAGTTATTTCACTATGCATTGTGATAAATGTGAATTAAATATGTTTTAAAACTTTATTGGTACTATGCACACAGTTAAAAAATTATCTCTACAATAATACTTTGATGAAACAAAATCTTTTCTGCATATAGCTTTAATCCATTTTCTTCGAAAAGGGGAAGCACTCTTTTGGAAATGAAAATATCTGCATTGTTGAAGTACCTTTATAATTGCTATTGCAATTCGAAAAAAACGCACGCGTAGACCATAGTTTTCCTTTATTAATCAGATTTTATGATATTTTTGTTCAGAATCGTCAAAGAGACTAAACATGAATTGAAAACCAGTAATAAAAGTATATAAAGCAGAAAACCACACAGGAACAAACACCAAAATAGCGTAGGGGAGTAATGGTCAAATACGAATTCAAGCGTGTTATTTATCCCTACTAGGTGGGACGTCACAAGCCTCTCTCATTTCAGTGTCCAGCTTTCTATCTAGGAAGTGTTGGCTAAATGCTCGTCATAATGCCACTTCTTAGTTCCAAATAGGATATTGAGGGCTGCTGACACAGCCCAGTTGCCCTGCGAAGACATCAAAGGCAAGTCTCCATTACGACTTTTAATCAACAGGATAGTTCTTTTAATAGACAGACAAACTTCAGTTTTAAAAATTTGAAGAATAGAGTAATTCCCTTTATGACTACATAAAACATGTATAAAATTTACTCAAAATAATAAAAATAAAAAAAATAACGCATTCATTGTTAGACCCAGGAAGATTTTTTCAGGGATCCTCTCTTCAATTAAAATTCTTAATTAAATTCATTTCACTCTTCTCACCCATGTTAAAAAAGCTTACTTTAACTCTTTCCACTCGTAGCTATAGTAGCTGACTTCAAATTAACTGAACAGGGTTCGATTCCCGGGAGCTCTCTCTATTTATAACTTTACTTTAAATCACTTTAATTTTCCTTGGAAAATTATTTCTCCAGATCAAATTTAAATTTCCACGTTCTTTCCTATTTTAACTATATGTATTTTATTTTTTATTAGCTTTTAAAAAAGCTGTTTTTTTTATTTCAAATCATTCAATGTTTCTCTTACGGTAGTATTCTCAATCGCGAGTTATTGAAAAGAAAACTCGCGGATAGGGTAACCCCCTCTTGACGATAACTCCCGAGTAATTCCCTTTTCTTATTCTCGAACTGACGATTACTGCATCCGAAAGTTATGCGTTAGCGAGAGATGATAAACTCGTTGTGATTGGACACTGATAATCACGTGGTATATTGTTTACATGTATCACAGTGCAAGACTTTCGATTCACAGCTATTTTTTTTCTTCTCATGGCTAGTACGTCAAATAAAAGTAAATTTTCTCTAGTAGAATCTTATTGAGAGAAAAATACAAGGAGATGTTATTCATTGCAAGATAACCAGCGCAGTTTACAATAAGAAAAAAGAAAAAGCACGGGATTGCTTGACTACTGATTTCAATCCAGGCAGCCTATCCAAACGAAATCGACAAGAGTTGCAAAATAAAAAATCGCAAAAACGAAGAAGCTTTAAAATGTTTAAACTTTCAAATCTGGTGGAGGAACCAAAAAGTTACTGACCACATCGTTAGATGAATTGCTGGCCGCTATGGATGCCCTCATTCAACCATTGCCGTATAGATACGAGAAATGATTAAAAAGAATTAACTTGCAAAATCATGGATTTATGTATTAAAGTAATTATCATTGCTTAATGTGTACAATGAATCAAACTTGAAAATGTACTGTTATTTCTCATTAAATTATAAACTGTGCATAATCCCCTTTATAGTATGAAAATTTATGTATAATGAAGGACTTACAGAAAAGTAAAGTTATTTAATAAAAGTAGGCAATATCTTACAAAATTTCTTTTCGATGAATAAGATTTATTTTAGTGGAATAATTTGTAGTGTGGTAAAAAATTAATGTATCAAAAACTGTAGTGGCATATTTAATATTAAATTAACAATACTAATGTATGCATTTTAAATTATACTAAATAATATAATTTATGTAATTTTTCTAAATTCTATCAATTATTGCAGCAGAAACTAATTGAAGAAACATCCGACTTCTCTATTTCTCATGCTTTTTTGTGGAAAAGTCACTAATTTTTGAAGAAAATGAACTTTATTGTCATTTAAATAGTCAGATTTCGTTTTATCACTATTTATTATTATAGCTGAAATTTATTCTATTGTTTGCTTGATTTGTAAAAGTATGAAGATGTCATATATTTTTTGTAATTAATTTTATATATATATAACTTCAATAAAATTTATTATACCTATTTTCAAAATGTACAAAATATGTTCACAAGTTTTCAGAATAATTTCAATATTTTAAAAAAATTATATTTGTTATTTTTATTTTATATTACTTACTATTAGTTACTATAGTAACTAATTGAATAAGAAGTTTTTTTTTGTAAAGTGAAATGATAAAAAATGTTATTAAGAATAGTTAGTTTTGAATTTTTTCTGCTACCAAAATATTCTTTTCTGAAAAATTGTAAATATTTTGTACATGTAAAATTTGTTTTCTGTTCTATATTGTAAAACATTGATCAATGTGTGTGTATATATAGTATTTTGTGACAAATAAAATCAGATTAATACCAATAGTATAATTACTTTTGTTAGATGGAATTGGAAAAGATTCAGTAACATGTCTGTTTTAGATAAATGTGACTTTATATTCAATTAATAAATTTATTCTTCTCAAAAGAACTGGATTTTTCATTCTAAGATTTTACAGAAATCATGAATTAAGAATAATTATTAGACATTAGAAGTTATTTAAATTAATGATTTTATATACATAATATACATTCTATTTCAACCTACCAAAGGGTAGCTGGAAAATTTTAAATAAAAAAAAAATAGATAAGGATATATATACTTGTATACAATCAAAATATAAATTGAAATTTTAAAATAATACGATTTTTGAATTCTCATTGTATAACATTAAATCATAACATCAAACGTAATTTTTAGCTGAATCATGAAAAAAAAAGTGTATTGAATTGCTAACGTTGTTCCTATGTTAAGGAATAAAAACTGGCCTTCTTTCAATACTTTCCAATGTTTCTAAATCCTCAAGCAGAAAAAAAATCGAAGCGGTCGTCCATATTTGTTTACAAATCCGCGAGTTACCCTCCGAAATCGGCGGGTAGAGTCCGCGGGTTATCTTTGGATGAATAATCCGTGGATTTGGCGCGATCCGCAGCTGAGAAAAACGATGTTTCGCCAATCTGCGAGTTACCTCCGGTGAACTGGCATTTGATTGGCTGCCCTGATGTTAATGTAAGAATATTTGAATTGAATTGGAAATTAGCATGTGTGGGTGAGTGGCATATTGAAATTAGGTAATAAACTAAAAAAGAAAAACATTAGATAAATAAGAATAAAAAATTAAGCAGGTCATTTGCCAACAGGCAAATGAGGTTATTTAATGTTAGGTGGATTATAGAGTCAAACAGAATTCTCCTTGGTCCTTTGGTGTTATCATGGGGAGTGTAGCTTTCAAGATTAAGAATGTGGTAATTATTAGTTAGAGTTAAGGAATCAAAACATTTTGTGGCAAGTTTTTTAATGTAACTTTTAAAAGTCGGGAGTTTCAGTGCTTTGTATATATCGGAATTTCATATACATATTCGCATGAACAATCATGCGAATAGTTTTATTTTGACGAATTTCTAGCGTTTTTAAATTGCTTTTAGCAGCATATCCCCACACAGGACTACCGTAACTCAAAAATGGGCCTCAAAACGGCAGTGTAAAGAAGTACCTTATTTTCCAAAGTCATTGTAGAATTCCGGCAAATTAGAGGGTAAATTAATCTTAGAGCAATCCGGAATTTATTTCTACAACGACATATATACTTGTTTTCACATATACTTTTTTTAAAATTCCGTCAGAAGTTTCAAGTCGATAGAAGCCATTCTATTTCCCTCTCATTACACGTGCTAATGTTTTGGCATTCAGAAAAAAATCACAAATTTCACAACAATGCTTTTTTAAAAAAAAAATTTTGTTTTTTCTGGCCAGGTTCACTAAGGTGGATGTACAGTTGAATATCATAACGTGTAACGTTTTTGTATTTGGTTAGAAGTTCTTTTAGGATTCTATTACGTCTTCCATGTCCAATAGCAAAATGAGCTCCATGAAGTACGTCAGTGCTTCTCAAACTTCAATGTTTGCGACCCAATATTCAATCATAATTTGCATCGAGCCCCCTCCATACAATAAAGATGTATTAAATTCTATAATACTATACTTTGACGCTAAACTGACAATACGACTTTAACCTCTCTTTAGTCCCCTGACGTGTATAAACGTCTCGCTCAGCCAGTGTGTCAATTTTCCCAAGACGTATATATACGTTTTTCCAAAGTACGAAATCTTTTGTGAACTGCTATCTATAAAATTATTCCGAAGGCTTTGGAAAGCAATAAAATAACCTTGATAGTGTTTGAGAAGGGTTTACTTATTTCAGAGGATTTGATTATTTATTCTTTTTCTATTCCCCCCTCCCTGAATGCACCACATACGCTTACTTACGTGCTAAACGGTGGCATTGGGGAACGAATCGCACAGTTTTTAATCGGCGTTTAAGGGATTAATTATAAACCGTACAAATTATCAAGATAAGTGTTAATGTTGGCATATAATTTAATATATGACAAATCCATGGAGAGATCACTAGTAATTATTAAAGTTGTCCTTAACTTAGTATTGTTAAATTAATTATAAAGTAGATTGTGCAGTACTGATACATTCATAAGTGGATTATAGTGTAAATGAGTATTTTATTTTTTATTGTGTCAGAATGTATTTTTTTGTTTACTTTTAGTAAGTTAATAATTTTTTTTAAATAATCTTTTGTTTTCGATTTTTCAATATGGTCGCGCCCCTCGTAGTTATCACGCCTCCCAGAGGGCGCACCCCACACTTTGAGAAACACTAAAGTACGTAAAATAACTCAGAATCCACGACGTAATACAGTATAGAAGTGCTTCCCAACCTTTTATCCCCATGGACCGGTCAACGTTTGATTTTATAATTTAATTGTATTTAAACATGCCTTCAGAATAAAATTCAGTTACTCCAAAAAACGACTATAAAGTGATTTTACATAACTTATAAGGTGATTTAAATGGAAAGTCAAACAAACACTAGAGAAATATACCCCAGTAAATAAAATGGAAATAATTTAATACTCCCTTGAGTGGCCGGATACTATTTGATCCACGGGCCGGTGGTTGGGAACCATTCTGTATAGTACTGACGCGTCTTCTTTAACAGTTTACATGAGCTTACTTTTATTTTCACCAAACATCACATCATAGCTATTCAGCAACCAATAGACCCTGGGTTCCTTCTTAGTAGTCATTTCGGCTTTTTGTGCATCAGTTATTAACTTCTAGTAAGTAATTTGAGTAAAAAAACCCCCTTTTTTTTGCACCTTTAACTTGAATTTTCGGCAGCTCGAAAGTGGTTTCATGTCTCATGGACAGGGGGTCAACCTTTTATCTGTGGCGAGTCAAAATCCAATCTGCTAATTATGATTCAGCGAGCCACACAGTGGGATATTTTTGAAACAATTCTATTCCCTCGATAATGTATGCAGAGTTAGAGAATAGAGTTCAATTATATAGATTTATCACACTTTAATTTTGCATTAATTAAAAATATTTCTAAACATAAAAATAAAGTGCACAAAATATAACTTTCAACAAAAAATTTTAAAAAACTCGGAATTGCACATATGTTGCGTATTTAAACATATTAATTAAAATAAGAAATAGTCAACTTTAAAAATAAGTATTCTTCTTCATTACAGTTAAATAAAAAGATAGATAAAATTTTTATTATTAACCTACTGCTGCTTCACTCTCAAATCGCAGAAAATATCGCTTTCATTTTGACATAATTTTGAGCATTCAGTTGTTAAACAATTTCGTTACAGACACGAAATATTTTTCCTATGAGGAAAGATATTTTACTTGGATATGTAAAACTAAAAGCGGAAAAGCAGATTACATGCAATTTTCTCTCTTCTAACAATTAAATCTCACCAGCAATGACATTCAATAATTTATAAAAAAGCTGTAAATTTATTTTTCGAGTTATCTTTCAGATTTTTTTTTAATTCCGTAATTGTCCAAAATTCTGGAGATGCTTGTCAAATAAGGTCGATTACAAATTTATGAAGTTCCATCCATTAAAAAAGTGACAAAATTGTTGAATATTGCTGAGTGCCGCAGATAATTGTACCGTATCCCATAGGTTGCCTATACCCCTGCTATAGACCATGACTCCTTCACGAACATTACAACTTGCTTCTCCATTTTCATTTAGGGCAGAAAAAAATACAATTTTTTGTTGAACAATTTTAAGTAAAATTGGAGTTTTTTTTACACTCCCGAACAAACCACAATGTATGCAACTGACAAGTTCTCAGCCTGAGGCACGCATTAAGAGTCTCGCGCCTTGCCACACAATATTCTAAACGAATTTGTGAGATGTATTTCATACTTTGCCGGTTTCTCATTAGGCATTCTATAGAATGCCTAGTCAATGTGTGAAATAAGAATCATTGCATACATTGCCGGCTAGTTTTAGGCATTCTATAGAATGCCGGATTCTATACTTCTTTGCCGGTAACATATACATTAAAACATTTTCAGTTTGTCCTAATTTAATTTTGTAATTTAATTTTAGTTTGGTCCTAATTTACCTAATGTTAGTCTTAATTTTTAAATATTCTATTCTATATATTATTTTATTTTACTTAGTTTTTATTTACTAAGCATATATAATAAGTGTATTGGTTGTATTTATGTTTTCCTGATCACGAGCTATAGCTCATTCAGGACAAGGTGTAATTTTGCGTATGCACTGTTATTTAAAAAATATTATTCTTATTTTTAAAAATTGTCACTTTTTCAACAAATCTATAACATACATCATAAACATAATATAATTAATCAATCATCCTCATATAAAATACTATTTGTAAAAAATGCAACACCATGAAGAAATCATCGGAATTAAATGAAATTTAATGCACGAATGACTTGTATTAGTACAAATAAATGACGAAATTTTCAAAGCAAAAAACACTATCAAGTGTCCAAAATCAGTATTTGGTGTAGCCACCACGCGCTGCAATAAGTGTTGCTATACGACGTGGCATGGAGCCAAACAAATTTTGAATGTATGCTTGTGGAAGAGAATTCCGTATTGCTTGTATGCGCAGTAAAAGTTCGTCTTTTGAAGCCGCAGGACGCAGATCACGAGCGAGACGCCGACCTACCAAATCCCACACTTGCTCAATAGGCGACATATCCGGCGAATAAGCACCCCAAGGAAGAAGTTGCATGTGGTGGGCTGCACAGAAGTCTCGAACAGTCTTTACAACATGTGGGCGTGTACTGTCCTGCTGAAAGATAGCTCCATTGATGCCTTGAAAGAAGAGAACGAGTTCGGGCTATAGCACTTCACGGACGTACCTGTTGCTATTGAAATTAACCTCAATTAGTAGCAAATTGGATCCTTCATGATACGAAATCTCACCCCAAACCATAACTCCGGGTGTAAGGCCCCTATATCGTTCGATAACGCACTCTGGAAGGCAGCGTTCACCGGCATAGCGTCTGACACGAATGCGGCCATCATAGTCCCACAAATTGGAGCGTTATTCATCTGAAAAGACCACTTGGTGCCAATCAACTTGCCAGGCTTTTTGCTCATTAGCTCATTGCAGACACAGACATCGATGGTTTGCCGTGAAGGAATCCTGTATAAAAGTGCCCTTGCACGCAATCCGCGATACAGCAAATGCCAATGAATTGACGAAGCCGACATTAGTACACCTGTAGCAATATACCAACGTGCTGCCCGCTGCCTGGAGGAATATGTTCGGTCATTCACTGCCAGGTGTCGTTAGTCGCGCACTGACGTCACCTTCCGTCGTCCACTGTCAGTTTTTCGAGCTTTTCGGTGCTTGTCGGTCCACTGCTTCCAAGCTTGCATCACTGTGGAACTGTTCCGCAGCACACGAGCTCCTATTGCGTTATAGGAAAATTCTCCTTTTCGAAGGCCGATAATCGTCCCCCGCTGAAACTCCATAAATTGTTGGAATTTTTCCTCATTTCGTCGTGGAGGTATACTTAGATCTCACTAAACGTTCGCCACTAACAAATAATCATTAACTATTTACAACATCCCGCTTCAGCCCTCTATTCATACGCTTTCAGTATCATTTCAGAGAGCGCTGCGCACGCCACATGCGCGATGGCTCTGAAACTTTACTATTTTACGTAACATCGTATTATTGATATTTGCTGCAAAGTTCATTTAAATCTGGTGATTCCTTCATGGTGTTGCACTTCTTACAAACAGAAATGTATATACGAATAATATATATATATATATATATATATATATATATATATATATATATATATATATATATATATATAATATACAATCGGACCTCTATTTAACGACGTCGCTAAAGCCCGCAAAAAGTTCGTTATATGGAAAATTCGTTACGTAGAGTTTCATCTTTCAATATACTTTATAAACCACATAAAGCAAACTTTGAATTCATAAACCCTATATATATATTAAAAAAATATTCACACGTTTTTGTAAATTAATATACATTTATTTTATATATCTTGCCCATCAAAAAAAGAAATAATAGGAAGAAACACTACAAGGAAAACAAGACAAAAGAAAGTCGAAGAATACACCATTTTCAACATTAAAAAATAATTTTATATTAAAATTAATGAATTTTAAGGACATTTTAGAAATTAAAGCATACAAGAAATTTTAATCATACATTATTTTATAACTAGTAATTCCAAACATATATTACCACATGCGCTCTTGAGTTTAATTACTCATATAATCTCTTAATTTTATTTGAGCTTTTGTTTTTTTTTTGAAAAACTACGCCAATTTTTTGTTCTATAGGTGAATTAGGCCCCTGGCAAAACCAGTCAAGATTATGATCTCTATAAGATATGTTAAAAGAGAGAATAACCGGACATGTGAAGAAAAACTTTAAAAATAGGGAGAAAAAGAAATTGAATCACACAAAAGAAAATGTTCGTTATATAAGAAATGCACTTTGTTATTGAGAGGTTATTTTACGAAGAAAATTGGGAAATGTACTTGGTTCCACGAAAAAGTTCGCTATGTAGAAAAATTCGCAATATAGAGGTTCATTATATGGAGGTTGGACTGTATATATACAAGGAGTAACTAAACTCTGCGGCGAATCTTTGAGAGGTGATAGTACACACTAAGACAGTGCTTCTCAAACTTTCAATACTCGCGTCCCCCTTTTCGATCACAATTTTTTTCGCGCCCCCCTTATACATTAATGATGTACTGAATGCAATAATAGTGCACTTTGACGCTAAAGTTACAATAGGCGATCTTAATTATAAACCATACAAATTAGTAACATAAGTATTGAAAAAAAAATTTTGTATACTACTTTTAAGCAAAATAGATAAATAAATAAAATAATAGGATAATTATTATGTTATTTTTCCTTTTCTCTAATTTTTAAATTGAACATATTGCAAAATGCGGTAGTTGCTTAGAAGACAAAATATAGATATCTGCTAAATATAGAAAAAGAACTCAGAGGGTCAATTTCTAATAATAAGCATTATTTATAAAAACTTTTCTTTCCAAGACAAGCTCATGGACGTCATTAATACTTATTAAATTTGTTCTTAATTTAGTATTAATTAATTAGTTATAAAATATTCTGTGCAGCACTGATACATTAAAAGTATACCGGCGGAAGTGCCCGCTCTTTGCAGGAGTTCATTTATAAGAAAATAAAGCATTATTGATATAATAGCTGAATTGTAAGGGAAGCAAAGCCAAGTGCTCGACAATGTTTACAAAAACGTAAAATAATTTTTTTAAATCGTTGCTCAAATTATAATTAGTTTTAAGCGAATTGTAATTTTAAGCCTCACAGAATTAGCATTTATAATTGATGAAAAATTCCTGTGTGCGCTACTGTTTAACAAGGGGGGGGGGGTCCGGAGTCGAAAGTTCACCAATCTTGTATCAGGTTACTTTTGATTTTGTTGATTTTCGGGGACAAAACACAGTAAAAAAACTAATTCTTGAATAAATAATTAGCATTAATTAATAAAATTAATCATTAATAACAAATACTTAACTAAATTTTGCGTACTATAAAAAATCAAGGGAAAAAATCAGAAATAAATCAAGGGCTTTGGGGGGGCGGACCCCCCCTTGTGTTCGCCACTGATGTTAAATAATGATCAATTATATAAAATATCGATGAAGAATAATTGTATTATTTTTAATATTTAAAGCGAAAAGACTTCAACATGTTTTAACCGAGGAGCAGGTGCGCACTCGATACGGTCGGGGTTATTGAGTCACCCCAATCCTTTTTTTTATAATTATTTTATTGTACACGATAAAAATCATGATTCCAGTAAATCAGTGCTTCTCAAACTGTGGGGCGCGCCCCCTGGGGGGCGCGATGACCTTAAGAGGGGGGCGCGAGCATATCGAAAATAAAAGATTTAAAAAGTAATTAGTTTACTGGAATGAATTAAAACAAAATACTTTCAGACATAATAAAAAATGCACTTTTACTCTGATATAATTTATAGGCGATGTTAAGCCATCAAAAATAAAAACTTCTTCAGTACCTAATTAGCTATCTTTGATCCTATAACCAAATAAAAAAACTTTTATTTAATTTGCTGTCATCCCGTGATGAGAGTTTTTTTATTACGCTTTTTTTTAACCTAACATACTACTCTTTCAGAGAAAAAACAGATCCCGGACCCAGAATCGAAAAACTTTAGGAACATAAAAAAATCATTATTTTTGAAATACTGCACATTATAGCTGTAATCTGTTTGACCTTCTAAGTTATTGGTACAGATGACCCCTCTCTTATGTGTTCTCTGTTGCGCTTTTTTTCATGCAAAAGAGTTTTATGATATTTGGAAAACCACGGAGAGAGCACACACACACACAAGCACATGAAGGATTACTTGGTCAAGACATATTTTTATGAATATTTTCAATGTATAAAGCATAACGAAAAACGTTTCACACAATTTTTTTAGCAGTAACATACATATTATCATAATGAATATACTTTTTACCCGGAAGTGGTCGCGCGGGACTCACAGATTACGAAATCGTTAATTCTGGCAAAACTGTTTATTTATTACCAAAGAAAAATTGAAAAGTCCTTGAAAGTAGGTAAGTAAACTTTCTCTTAGTTAAATTATTTACTGCAGTGCTTCTCAAAGTTTCAACATTCGCGACCCAATATTTAAGCATAATTTTCATCGCGCCCCCTTTCTCATACAATAATAATGTATTGAATTGAATAATACTATACCTCACTTAGTCAAAACGTTAATTTCCCCGGACCTATATATAATCGTATACCCCCCTCCCTTAACATTTAATCTAGTCACTCTCCGTGTGGCGAGTGACCATAGTAATTTCTAAATTTTTCATCTCTATTTTTTATCCTCCTTTAAAAATTCTCAATCCCTCACAGGCTAGTTTTTTCTAGACCCTCCCCACTGCCAATTTCCAATGTTTCAGTGCAACCAATACAGTGCCTACTCCCCAGGACCTATCAGCCAATGGCGTTCATTTCACTCGAACAACCAAAGTGAAAATTTTTCCAACTCCGGCAAGTGGCAAGTGGCATGTAATTTACGGAGTTCCTGTCCCTGTAAGGGACGTACCTCCTCATCAGAATTCATAAATTTAGAACCGAATTAATGGGGAGACATAAAGTGAAAAAGAAAAAAATTTTAAAAAATAATAGAGATAATTAAATAGGGCGGACCAAATCTGCTAAAAAGCAGTGGCGGACGGAGCATGGCGTGAACAGCGCTCGCTTTTCTGCGAGTCTGTTCGATATGGTGGGCAAAAGTTAATTTTGTGTCTAAAAATAACCCTAGGTATTTTGCAACATTTACCGAGGAGACGGGTTGGCCAAAATTAGTGACGGGTGTTAAACCAACGGGTCGTCGGCTTCTTCTCGTAAACATGAGGCCGGCACTTTTGGAAGCGTTAACTTTAATTTTCCAGTCCGTGAGTCAGAGTTCGAGCAAGCAAATGTAGTGTTGCAGATTAGAAATTACAACTGTAAACTTTTCGAGATGTCAAGATCCCTACCTCGAAGCTCCGCCTACTGGCCAGCCGCCGCTTGTTCAAAAGCAATGATCTACTACCTAACATGAAAACTCTACGATCAGCCATGCCATAAAAGAGACTTTTGCCAGATACGGGATTAAGGCTACTTCGAACCCAGATGTCCGAATAAATTCCCGCAGAATTATGAAATGACAACATACAGTGGGTTTCGGTGGTGAAATACCTGGGCCTACACATAGATAGCCGCTTAACTTTCAAAAAACACATTGACTATCTAGCTGAGAATTTCTGGGGTAGAATTCATTTAGCCATCCTCGTTGGGAGGAGGTCTCCTTTATCCCTAGAAAATAATCTTATACAAGCAGATTCTGCGTCCAGTTATAACTTACGGATCTCGCGTACGGGGAGCCGCAGTCACCACCCACATGAAAAAGATTCAAGTAATTCAAAACAAAATACTCCGTGTCATGACGAAAGCACCTTGGTACGTCCGAAATGACGTGATACACAACGACCTACATATGGAGCCGATCACTAATTACATCACTAAACTCTCTAGAAATGTATTTAAATCTATCGAATCTCATGACAATCCAATTATCAAAGCACAAACACTGTTTACGTATCCTCATCCTAAAATTAAATATGCATACTCTTCAACGAAGTGGAGAAACCCGCTCCGCCCCCCATAACACAACATAAACACACTTTTCACACTCTTAACAACATGAATTATCTTCACTGCACTGCATCTTCCATTCTGAGTTCTGAGGTGAATTGTCACCGAATTGATTTACAGCCTTCGGCCGTCCCGTCTTCTTTTCTGCGTTTCCTCCTCTCCCCCTGCCCCACCAGCTCTCTGCTCCGATAGAACGCTCGTGCTTTGGGGTACGTCATCCCTTCCCGCTTTTTGTGGGAGTATTCGGTATTTGAAAATCTTCATCATGGATCTCTCGTTTTCTACCATCCTTCTGGGAATAGGCGCCCGCGATCATCTAATTTTAGTTAGAATTATGAAAAGTGTTAGAAGCTACCATTGTGTTTAGGAACACCGATTGATTTCGGTGTGAATAAGAAATGTATTTCGAATGAATTATAATCTGATTAGGGAATTTAAAACGGTCAAGAGTAATGGTTACGTTATATGTATTTATATCATCGTACGGTAAAGAAAGTTCCTTACGGGCTATGTGATCCGTAGCCCAGAATCAGATGTCGATTAGGGAATTTAATACCTATTCTAATTCACTGAGTTTGTATGCTTACAATGAGGTTGATTACTTTTAAATTTACATTATGGTTCTTCTATAACAGTCGATTGTGTCAAAAAAACCGCAGACGCTTAACTAATTCATTTTTAAATGTACCTTTTTTACTAATTTAGACATCACATAAATAGAATGTAGAGAGTAACAAATGTTTTTTTTTCAAAATTAATCTACACCAGTGTTTTCCAAAGTAGACCCCTAGGGGTCCATGCCAGCGAAAAAATTATTTGGGGGCCTATGAGGTGTAAATGAGGGTCTACGATATTGGCTCTAATTAAACCTGATTGTGATTTTAATTTTAAAAGGAAATTTAATCAAGTGGAAACCAGACTTACCTATTTAATAGATTTATTTACTAAATTTAATGAAGTTAATTTACAGGTTTAAGGTAACAGCACAATTTTTTTAAAACAAGGACCACATTTCAGCCTTTCTTCTGTGTGCTAGAATTAAGCTAAAAGAGTATAATTTTGGACATCTCAAATTTTCCCAGTTTCACAATTGTCACGGACAATCTGCCAGGAAAAAGACGACCTACGTTCAACATTTAAACGCTCTTTTTTTGGATTTTGGAACTAGCTATGAAAATGTTTTGACTATCGTATTACCACAATAAGTAATGAATTCATATGGTCACTTTGGAAAAAAAGTCAGACTACAAGAACCAGACACTAGGAATAGGCACTAAAATCTCAAAGTTAAGTTTATAAACGGATGTCAAGAACTTCCCCATTATAGAATATCTTGAGAAAGTTTTTAATTGTTTTTCCGATTGAGAAGGAGTTTTTCATTGCGCTTGTCATTCTCTAAAACAAAAAAAGAAAAGACTGGACACTCTTAACCGACGAGATATTTAGGGTTAAACCTGACAAAATTGAGATGCTAAATGTTGAAAATTTGTTAGTGCATCCCCAGATTCATCCCTCCCACTAATATTGGCTCATTTATCGATTTGGCGAGAAAACACTTGGTGCGAGAGGCAGCCGATTCGACAAATCAAACTTGGTAGGTAAACAAGCGTATGATCAAGACTTAAGTGTATCTTCTCATGAACCGCACAACGCAGAAACTCACCGAAGGCACCAAAACCCCGGGAATTATCCGAGCAATCCGTATTGACCATTTGTATTCCGAAATTCCAATAGTTAAAGAGTTATTGATTAAAAACATTAAAACGCATAATAAGTGTCATTTTTTCCCGCTAGGGGCCAAGTTCAAAATCTCCGAAATTTTCTTTCCAGACTTTTTTAAAACGCGATCTAATTTTTTTTATGAGACTCAGACAAAAAATAATTACAGAATAGGAAATATCGTTTACTTCGCCCCAATACGGTATAATTTATTTTACAAAATAATTATATTTTCTATTTTTTACGATTTTTAAAAAATGAGTCAAAATCAATACGTTTTTCTTAAAATGATTTCTAAATCGTTCCGCTTGCATTTTTTTCACGTTAATAAAGCGATAATTTAAACTTTAAAAAATCATGCTTTTCTCCTTTAGATTCAGTCATTTTAAAAAATTAAATGTCAAAAACTTTTTCTTAATGATTTTTCAAAACATACTCAAAATTTTATTTAAATACTAAATAACATCTTTATTTACAAAAAAAAACCCTCAGGAAACTTTTTTTCTGTGTGCGTACAACAATATTATCCATAACCTGTACAAAGATTGGTAAAATATCTGAAAAATTACGGGTTTTTTTAAGAAAAAAGTTGTGTTTTTCGTTTTTTTCCCTTTTTGCAAGAAATATTTAAAATATGTGACTACCCAAAATTCGCCGTTTTGGTGAAAGTGTTGGAAATTTTATTTATGTCTTCATTTGATAGCCCATACATTTAAGATTCCAGAAACACCTTATTTATGTTTCTACGATATTAAGAATCAAAATTATTCCATAATTAGCAAGCTGAAATCGGAGTTCACAAAACGGAAATAAGATCCCTACTGAAAATATTTTTAAGGTATTGAATTGAAACTTTCAGAACATGTTTTATTTCGTTTTATCTGTGTTATGAATCAAAATCTAAACATAACCTTTCAAAAGGGTATTTTATCCGAAGAAATTGCTTTAAAAATGGTTATTTGCTTTGGTTTCTCGATATATATATATACATATATATATATATATATATATATATATATATATATATATATATATATATATATATATATATATACCAGGTATCCACAATTAAACAACCCTACTTCAAAATTGTCTACATACCAAACTATTGTTCAGAAAGTTGTAAAATGTTGTGTACGACATAAAGAAGGGATGTGGGAATTTGTTTGAGCGAAGAAAAAAAGGATTAGTGCAAAATTTCACCACTAGAGGGCGTTTTTAATGGAGATCATATTTAGCATACATTTAAAACAGTTTACAAATTTTGTTACAACAATAAATGCTCAACATGATGACCATCGTTTTCAGCTACTATTTGAAATCTTAAGATAGCATGTTCCACCGTTGACCCCAGTGTGTTCTGGAAAATGTTAAGAACATGTCGTGAAATACTGTCTTTGAGATGAGGTAAAGTTTTTGGTTGATCACAACTTACCAGCTGTTTTAAATGACCCCAAAGCCAAAAATCGCATGGATTGAGGTCAGGCTATCGGGGAGGCCACAGATGACGAAATTGGCGGCTGATCACACCACACCGTTACTTTTGGTGATTGTAGCGGAACTCGTAAGGTGGAATGCGGATTGTCTGTTTCCCAAATTTGGCAGTTGTGAGTATTCACCGAACCGTCCAAATGAAAGTGGGCTTCGTCCGTCCAGAGGATATTCCAAGGCCATTCTGGATCAACTTCCAAACGAGCAAGAAACTGCAGTGAGAACAGATGTCGAGTCTCGAAATCATGTGGAAGCAATTCCTACACAAATTGAAGCTTGTATGGATAGTAATGGAGGATGTTTCGCATGATCTTCTGGACAGTTGAACGAGGCAGATCCAATGCTTCTGCCACACGGTGAACACTTGTACTAGCCAGCACGTTGGATGATTTGTCCTCTTCCACATGAAGTGCTACTTTCTCTATTGCTTCCGCAGAAACAGTTTTTTTTTCCTCTTCCAGAACGAACGTTCAACGATCCTGTTTCTTCAAATTTGGTTACCAACAATCGAAGATTTTTAGCAGTAAATGGACCTTTTCGCAACCCCTTTAATGTCCGAAATTTCCGAAGAGCAACTATTGCGGGATTATCGTTTTGATAGAATAACTTTACTAACAATGCTCGATCTGGTAAACATAATGACATTCTGATTAGCAATACCGAGCACAATGAAAATAAACTAATCTTCCTTGAAATTTTATTGCTTTTATAACAATTGCTGTGTGACGCCGAAAAAATTTGCATATTTTCGTCTTCCTTCGTGTAAATCCTTTGAAAATTAGTCATGGAAGAAGTTTAATTAAAATTTGCAGATCATTTTAGAGATTGTGTTTTCTAATGATTATCAGTTATTGTGTTACCGTGTCCTGTGGATGACCTTCATTCAAAAGCGCTCTCCAGTAGCGAAATTTTGAACTAATTTTATTCGCTCAAACAAATTCCTATCCGTTCTTTATATCGTACACAACATTTTACTACTTTATGAACAATGGTTTCGTCTGTAGACAATTTTGAAGTAGGGTCGTTTAATTGTGGACACCTGGTATATTTAAATAAAAAAAATTTGATTAAAATATTATACACTTTATTTAATATTTTCTAAAAACTTTTGCTTTATTTCAAATACCACATGCTTTCATTTACCGTTGTTGTCATTTGCGTAACTTTGGAACTGTACTGATCAAACTGAAGGTTATACACAGCATTTAAATTGCTTATGTGTCAATTGAATGCTTTAAAAAATACAAATAGAATATAATTAATGAGCCCAAATCAGAAAAACTAAATAAACCCGCGTAAAAAACCAAATGGGTTGCTTAGCAATCACGGGTCATAGGTTCGTCATCATTGGCCTAGGGTGATGATATCAAAATTACCAGTAGCCAATCCAGTGTTATCGTGGGAAGAGTTGATCAACGTTTATTTTCACCACCCACAAAATCACACTACAGGCATCAAAGCAAATAATCCTCGTGTGAGAGACGGATGCTCCGGGTTAATGAACTACACATGAATAATCTTTAATTTTCAGTGTTGCATGGTGATTTGTATGAGATTCAGATGTTATTGCTTTATAATTGAGCTCTCTTAAATTAATGTAATTTCTTTCTTTATTAATCAATTATTTCAGACAAATGAATTTCGTAGAAATTGATATTTTGCCAGGAACTTATAGAGACGTAGAATTTACAGTGGACTTGCAGTGCCATCTAGTAGCGAAAAGATGGTCAATGAATATTTTCAGCTCGTACACAAATTATCTGTAATTGTTTCATACAATGAATACTGAAAAATAAATTATTTTAATGAATTCTAGCGTGAAACAAATTTGGGTAAAATTTAAAAAATCGCTTAAAATATTAATCTGTGTAATTAGCACATTAAAAAGATTTGAAATTCACTTTTGGATGGATCGTTGAGGAGCAAACCCAGCACTTTTTAAACCAGCTAGCATTTTTCCTGCGCTCCTATTTTACGTAATCCGCTTTTAATTAACGTTTGTATAGCGTCAAATTATGAGGATTAAGAAAACCTCATCACTAGAGAGTCTGCAAGGAAAAATTCATTCACTAATTGCTTTCAAAAATTTGAAATAATAGAACAAACCGAAAACACTCACAAACCAATTTTAAATGCATCCATTCGAGAAAACAAACATCAAATATTACATTTTGAATTTTAAAAAATGTCTACAACTTAGCTAATACAGAAAATTATTTAATTGAGATTTGTTTACGAGAATTAAGAAAATCAACAGCTCGCGTTTGCTCGTGAGTACTAACAAAAATCACATTTTGAAAATATTTATTTTGAATACATAATATACTCTTTGTTGAGAGAATCATTAAAAAAAAAAAGTAAAATTTTTGAAAAAATATATTTTTGACACTAATTTAGAGCATCACAGAGAATACATGAAGTTATTAATGAAAAAAAAATCTTTGACTCTTCTTTTTGTCAAACAATAATAATTAATGAACGAAAAAATCGATATAAAAAAGCATTCTTGTTGGAATGCGCAATTGCACACATGTAATAGCCACAGACAAAAATGCGTTATCCAAACAAGTAAAAAATTACTTTCGTGCTACTTTTTGAAGAAGTTTCTGATCCACATGATGAAATAGTCATCTTGTGACATTGTTTTCTTCTAAATGGAAAATTTTAATGTAAAAAAGACTGAAAACACTAGGGGCGCTGTCGTCACGAAAGTCATATCACTGACAGTGAGAGGAAAACAAAACGGTTTTTTTAAGTTACCGATAAGCAATTTTTTCTTTTATTTTTTGACGATTACATTTTGCATCAAAATTAATTTTTCAATTGGTCTGTCGATTTTTCACAAAGGTTGTTCAGATTTTTTTTTCTTAAAAAAACTATATCACGCATTTTTTAATAAAATCTGGATGCATTCGAATTTATTTATTTTTACAAATCGTAAATCAAATAAATACGCTTCTAAAACTATTCTTCCGGCATTGAAGAAGTAAGAAATAAAGAATGTTTCTACAGAAATATTGAAAATTAAGTCTGTTTTTTTTAACAGTAATATTAAAAATACTTCCATAAAATTACGGAAAAATGATAATTTAATTAAAATAGTTTTAGAAATAAATGCGAAAAAGGACGACATCATACAGTGCATATGTATTACCTAGGTGCTTGGTTCCCAAGGTTGCATCCAAAATTGATCTCAAGAAAAGACTCGGCGAAATAACCGTCTAGCAGTTACAGAAATTTTACCACTAAAATAAATACATTAATAAGTATTAAAAAATAAAAAGCTCATTTAGAAAATATTGTTGTTTCTTAATTCGTCTTATCAAGGCATCCACATGATTGCCGATAATGAAGAAAGTGTCACCCCCTTTGACTAAAATTCTCTCATTTCGATCTTGCAATACTTTTTCAAAGTATTCTTCAGCTAGCTCTCCGGACTACATTCATGAGACGACACGATCACTTGATTCCATCAACCGGCGAATATAGCGTCGTTTGCGTACGATTATTTTGTTCTTAAAGATTTACATTCTAAAGTGTCTTTTGCTGAAATGGTTGCTCGATCAGTTATAGGTAATTAGAAAGAAAAAAATCATTTTTTAATATAACAAATCAAAGTGCTTTGATAGCATGGTGAAAGCGTGAGGATTATATACCATCTTCCCAGTGTTCATGTGTTTGGCCACTCTTTGAATAATGTTTTCTCTCTCTCTCTCAACACCGTAAGACAAAGACAAATGAAACTTCTTAAAAAGGATTTTGGATAGATGTAGACTTATTACCTACAAGAATGTAAATATTTAAAAGCAAATATTTGTTTATTTTACATCAAGTTATATTGAGAACGTATGTTTAGTTAACTTAAATTTTACTTTATGTGTTACACATCTTCAGAGTAGTTAACAGAGGTACTTCAGCATTTAATTATCTAAAATTAGAACACAAGAATCTGATATGTAAACATACATATATCAAAAAGAAGTATATATATTTATAAAACTTATTTTACTTAGTAATTTTACAATATTACAGGGAAAAAGAAAAAATAAAGAAATGGAAAAATATCTTACGTCATTACAGATCTGTTAATGTTTATACTAGTTGATGAAATGAGAACCACGATCTGTTAATGTTTATACTAGTTGATGAAATGAGAACCACTTTCAAACATTAGAAATCAAAATTATCATTTACCATTTGTAAAATTACACATAAAAAAAAATTGTGCTACATTTTAAAAATCTTTATTCGCTGCACTACTTAAGGTAAAATACACGATTTATTGAGAATTAAATTCCAAATATGGTAATAAATTAAGGCATTCAAATTTTTAAATTAGAATGTGTATATAGTAGAATATAAATTTGTGTCCATATATTAAATATAAAAGTCCTGCTCACACTCCCACATGACCAAAATAAAAAAAGTCATTTTTCAATTCATAATTCTTTTAGAAAAAAATAAAAATTGTTATATATTTGCATGGTTTCAACACATGTTTTTCAGAGTTTGACTGTATGGTATAAAAAACTGTCTCACACATATACAAATTTTTTTACTACATATGTATAACAAATATGCATTTATTGGTATTTGCACAATTTGTAGATTTATCATTATAGAGATTAGATTTATTTTATACTTTTGCAAAAATAAATCTCATGATATATGTCCTGAATAAATTTGTTGCATTGAGTTTGTTACAAATATTGACCTAAGAAGAGTACTTTGATCAATTTTATGATATTTATCGAAGAGAATTACAGAGAATCTTTTTTCAAAATTATTGAAAAGAGGTTAATTGGTCAAAATCACTGATATTTTTGTGTGACATAAGTTTCGAAGATAAATTTTGGAATCTTGTGTATTATAATGATCAATTTCTTTTTTTAAAAGTTTAATTATATATAAAAGGACACTTTAGATACATATTAGTTATAACAAAATAAAATGCCAATACATTTCTCCAAGTAAGTTTTAAGTTTGCATGGAGTTTTAAGTTGAAATGGAACTCAAGTGTTTAACACTAAACATAAATATCTGGTCAAGAGACATAACTAGTAGAAATTGTGAATGGAAATTTTATGCAACTATTTATTTCCATATTATATTAAATTGTTTCTATTTTATTTGCAATTCATTGTGTTATAAAAATAAGATTCACTTTCCTCAAAGTATAAATATTTATTGTTAATCAAAAACTTTCATATTAACTATCTAATATGAGATAAACAATCGCTTAAAGAAGTATGCAATTCAATTAGATATTAAATTGAATTTGTGAAAATTATAGCATTTTTTCTGATGAAATATTCTTTAATATTATACAATTATTTATAACAAGTTGTTCAACATGTTATAAGCACTTTATACAAAGGCAATTAAAAAAATTATTGAATTTGAAGTGTAAATTTTTAATATAGAGTTCATACTCGCATTAAAAATCTGAATTTGTGATCCAAGTGTCGCATATCAATGCATAACATTTAGTAGCCGAGATATAAAGGTGAAGTTCATATTGCTTTGAATATTTTTTAAAAATTATATATTAATATGATTCATTTCTTTAACTTAATAGTGAAATAGTATTTTCTTTTATTACTTTATACAATCATTTCTAAAAAAATTTCCAAACATTTTTAAAGGATAATTACTAAGTAAATCAGACAGTCAAAGATAGGAATGTTATTTTATTAGAAACATTTTAAAATAGCTTTAAATGCTTCATAATATTGTGCAAAATATATATGAAGTATTTATACGCAATACACACACACACACACATAGTGTAAACAAAAAATTCATTTTCAACAAATAACTGTTCCATGGTGAAATAAAATATTCATTTTGTTAGTTCTGTTAATGAACAGCGCTCTCTAGCGGCTTGTAAAATAAAACGTCAGTGTATGTGTAACAATCACTCCGAGAGGTAGTGTACGGAGTAAAGAAATTAAAGAGATCACAGCCCACTGCTAGTGTTGTTTATTGTGTTGAGACAAAACATGGTCAGCCTCACCGGAGGTAAGCGATGTAATGGATATGTGTATTTGTGAAACCGTGGATTATCAAAATTCACAGTGAAAAAAAAAAATAAGTGATGTCCAAAGTGTGAATAGAGACCGATTGAGAAACCGAAACGTTAGCGAGCGGCGTGAAACAGCAATCTGAGGAGGTAGGTGCAATTAATTGATCCTTTTATTAGTGGCCTTAATTCATAAGTATGTCTTTAAATAAATTAGGGAAAGACGAGTTAAAAATCGTTGCGGAAGAGTTAAATTTAACTGTACCAGAAGGAGCAAAAATCGCTGGCTTAAAAAACTTAATTGTAAATAGTGACGTTTATAAAAATGATAAAGAGTTAGTTCAATCTGCAATCGATTATGCTTTGGCGGAAATTAAAAATAAGAGATTGGATAGTGAAACTAAATTAGAATTTGAACGAATTAAATTAGCGCAATTGCAAAAACAATTAGAGCTTGCAAATATCCAGAAGAATTTACCTCAAAATTCCGATATTCGAAATCCGAGTGTTTTTGAAACTGCCGACAATAATAATGTTGAGACTTTGTTAAAGTCCATGAAAACTTTAACAATACCCCTACCTTCAAGAGTGGAGTCATATAATTTATTTTTCCAGTCGCTTGAAAAAGCATTCAAAATAAAAGAGGTTCCCGAACAATTTAAAGGCGAAATTCTTTTAAATATTCTAGGTGAAAGAGTTAATAATTTACTAGTTCATGTTTCCGAAGAAGAATTAAATAATTATAGTAAGCTTAAAGATGTAGTATTAAAAGAATTTTCTCCCACACCGCAAGAATGCTATAATAGATTTCAGAAAGCGCAAAAATTAAGTTCAGAGAGTTATGTGCAATTTGCATCACGATTATGCGCGACATTTGAGTATTATTGTCAGCTGCGCAATGTGAATGATTTTAAATCATTGTGTGAGTTAATTGTATCGGATAAAATAATGAACACACTCGACAAAGAATTAATGTCTTACATGAGTTTAAAACAGGGAAAGAAATATTTTAAACCACAAGAGTTAGGGCGTGAGTGCGATATATATTTGTCATCGAAAGGCAAAATTAAGAATGAGATATTTTCTAAAACCTTTTGTGAAAATGTAAAGCGTTTCAGTTATATTAAACAAAACAAGTTTAATGCTAAAATACCGCGAGATGCATCGAATGTATTTTTTTCCGAGTTAAAAAATGATAAATGTGTATTGTGTGAAAATAATGTTCATGCTTTACAATTTTGTCCACAATTTAAAATGTTTTCTGTAAACGAAAGAGTAGAATTTGTTAAAAATAATAGACTTTGTTTTAAATGTTTTTCACCTCAATGCAGCGTTAGAAGATGTAGATCAAAAAATTGTTTCTGCTCTAAGCCGCATAATAAATTATTACATTACCCCAGAGAAATGAAAAAGAATTCTTTCTTCCCCCTGGAGAGACGATGACAGAGGTTAACCAGGATGAGCCACAATTCGCCTTGAGTGTAAATGCTGAATCTTTCGTTCCGAAAGTAGACAAAACACAGATCGTGGCAACTGCATGTTTTAAAAAAAAATGCCTTTTAAGTACTGCTTTAATTCTTGTGAAAGATAAATATTCAGAATGGCAGACAATTAGGGCCTTGTTAGACTCTGGAAGTGAAACATGTCTAATTTCGAATGAGTGCGCGAATAAATTACGACTTAAGACCGAAAGAATAAATACATTAATCTCGTGTTTAAATGATGCCTCTATGGTTGTAAATGGGTGTGTTAAAGTGGCGATTTCTAATCAAAATAAATCTTTCGAAAGGGAATTGGATATGCTCGTAGTTAAAAAAATCACTGATTTTATTCCGCAGAAAGCGTTAGAGATAAATTCTGATTTTTCTAATTTTGTGGAATTAGCGGATTCTAAATTTAATGTTCCCGGCAAAATTGATTTATTATTAGGTGCAAATATATTTTATGAGTTATTAAAGCCGGAAAGAATTAAAATAAAAGATTCGCAATTACTGTTAGTCAACAGCGTATTTGGTTATATAGTAACGGGTAATTTAAATTCAATAAATGAAACTAAGGTTCACTGCGGTTTGATTCGTGATGAGGACTTAAATAAAAATTTAGAAAAATTTTGGAAAGTAAAGGAGAGAGGAACAGATAGTTAAAAATAAAGAAAGGCTTATTTGTGAGGAACATTACGCGAATACTCATTTTAGAACTAAAGAAGGTAAATATGTAGTATCTATGCCCTTAAAAAAGGAACCCTCGTGTTTGGGTAATTCGAAAGACATAGCCCTCAAACGACTTGGATCGCTGTGGAATCGCTTAGCTAGAGATAAAAATTACTTAAATTTATATCGTGAATTTTTAAGAGATTATGAAAGACTGGGTCTCATGAAGGAAGTGACTAACGAAACTGAACCCGAAATCACATATTACGCTACCCATCATGGAATTTATCGTCCAGAAAAGTCCACAACAAAACTTAGAGTTGTCTTTAACTGTTCTTCGTTAACTGATAATGGAATATCTTTAAATGACATTCAATATAATGGAGGAGTGATACAAGAGGACTTATATGCGCAAATGCTCAGGTTCAGAACTTACATGTATGCATTTACAGCAGACATTAAAATGATGTATCGAACTATATTAATTAACACTAAACAGCGTAATCTGCAGAGAATAGTTTAGTGTGAAAGTGAACATGAATCACCCAAAATTTACGAACTTTCGACTGTTACCTATGGCACTGTAAGTGCTCCCTACTTAGCACAGAGAACTTTAACCCAATTGTCGATGTGTGTGGATGAAGAAGCTAACTTCCCTATAGCAGCTTCCGTTTTACGGAACAACTTATATATGGACGATGTCCTTTGTGGTGCTGCAAAGTTAGAGAGGAGGCAATTGTTCTCAGACAAGAATTAAAAGGAATTTTGAAAAGTGCTGGAATGGAGTTGCATAAACATTGCGCCAATCACGAGAAATTGTCATCAGATCCCGAACAGAATTACAA
Source organism: Trichonephila clavipes (assembly GCA_019973935.1). Taxonomy (NCBI): domain Eukaryota; kingdom Metazoa; phylum Arthropoda; class Arachnida; order Araneae; family Nephilidae; genus Trichonephila; species Trichonephila clavipes. The sequence goes on from BMAU01020057.1 coordinate 147,842, forward strand.
TTTTGCAACTTTAACAGAGACGAAAACGTTTGGAGTGTCGTGGAAGCCGAACATAGATTGCTTTTTGATTAAAGTGAAAGTCTGTTTGGACAGTTCTTATACTAAAAGAGACGTCTTGTCTACTATTGCCAAGATCTTTGATCCTGTTGGACTGATGGCACCAGTAATTTCCAAAGCAAAGATTTTCCTCCAGCGTTTGTGGAGAAGCAAATTGGAATGGAATGACCTTCTGCCAGCTGAAGAATATCGAGAATGGCAACAATTCCTAGAATCTTTAGAGAATATCAACAATATAGAGATACCAAGGCGTATTCTTGTTGCTTTTCCAGAAGTTATTCAGATCCATGTCTTTGCTGATGCCTAAGAGCGGTGCTACGGTGCAGCAGTTTACTGCAAATCTAAAAATTTGAAGAGTGAAACTTTAGTTCGGTTAATCACAAGCAAATCGAGAGTAGCGTCTATTAAAAGCCTGACAATTCCCAGACTTGAATTTTGTGCTGCAGTGCTATTGGCAAAACTTGTGAAAAGAGTTGTAGCTGCTTTACAACTAGAAACTGCTGAATTATATCTTTGGTCGGATTCGATGATCGTCTTGGCGTGGCTTCGAAAGGAACCGATGGACTTAAAGACCTTTGTTCAAAATAGGGTTGCCAAGATACAAGAACTCTATCCTAATCAATTATGGAGACACGTACCATCTGATCAAAATCCTGCAGACTTAGTCTCCCGAGGAGTCGATCCTGATAAACTTTTGCAACAAAACTTATGGTTTAATGGACCAACATTTCTTTCAGGTGATGACTATCCCAATCGAACTATAAACTGTAGAGAAAAGCTAGATGAATATAATTCAGAACTGAAAAACTGTGTTAATGAACAAGTTGAAAACTTTCAATTGGTGCTTAATATTCATGTTAATGATTTTTTAAACGACCTTCTTAATCTAAGCAATAACTATATATTTATTTTACGTGTATTAAGTTTTATTTTCAGGTTCGTGGAAAATTTAAAGGGAATAAATAAAGTGGCTGGTCCACTCACAACAAAGGAATTTGAGAAAGCTGAAACATTTCTGGTAAAAAAGTGCAAGAGCAAAAATTTCCCAGTGATATTAACCATCTCAAAAGTAAGGGGAGTGTGCTACCAAACAGTAAGTTAAAGACATTGAATCCATCTTTAGATGACAACGGTGTCTTAAGAGTAGGAGGACGATTGTGTAACTTAGAGTTAAGTTTCGATAAAAAGCACCAGATAATTTTACCAAAAAATATAATAGATTAACTTTAATAATAATAGAATATTTTCATAAGAAATATTTACATGTGGCAACTGTATCTTTACTGAATCATATTCGAGAAAAATTTTGGCCGTTGAATGGTAGGTCAATGTGCAGAAAAATTGTATATAAATGTATTGTATGTTTTAAAGCGAAACCAATTGTGTCAACTCAAATTATGGGTAATTTACCAAAAGAGAGACTTATTACTGATTATCCATTTAATTGTTCAGGAGTAGATTTCTGTGGTCCTTTTTTCATTAAAAATAAAGGGCAACGTAAAGGAAATTTGTTTAAAGTGTATATTTGTATTTTTGTGTGTTTTGTGTTTAAAGCGGTACATATTGAGTTAGTATCAGATTTAACATCGCAAGCATTCATTGCCGCGTTGAAAAGGTTTATGGCTCGAAGAGGCAAATGTGCAAAACTGTTTTCGGACAATGGTAAAAATTTCGTCGGAGCTAGCAATGAAATTAAAAAACTCCTTGAAATAGTCAGAAAACCAGACGAAAAATTAGCTAACTACTTAGCAGCAGAAGGAATAGAGTGGAAATTTATTCTCGCGAGATCGCCCAATTTTGGAGGTCTTTGGGAAGCGGCCATAAAGTCATGTAAATATCACTTAAAAAGAGTTGTGAATGGAATAAATTTAACGCACGAGGAACTACTTACGGTCACTGTACAAATTGAGGGAATTTTAAATTCTCGATCGCTTTGCCCCCTATCAAACAATGATGATGATTTCCAAGTGCTTACACCAGCTCAATTTTTAATTAATAGGTCTTTAAATTCGCTAGAAGAGCCTAATTTGACAAAATGTAAAGAGAGTAATCTCAAAAAGTGGCAAAAAATAACTAAGATAGTTCAATTAATAAGGAAATTTTGGAGTCGTAATTACTTGAATCAATTACAACAGAGAGGAAAATGGATGTTTGAAAAAAATAAGGTTAAAATTGGAGACTTGGTTTTAATAATTGAAGAAATTTTACCAACATATAAATGGGCATTAGGTAGAATCGTAGAATTGTATGATGGCGAAGATAAAAAAGTGCGTGTTGTAAAAATTAAAACTCAGTATAGTACATGTAAAAGAGACGTATCAAAAATTTGTGTTTTACCAATGGAAGATCCTTAAATATAATTTGAATTTTTCATATAGTGTACCATTGGTGGTGTGTATATTTACTCATTGTTAGTAAAGTGATTTTTTATTTGTATAAAAAAAATATTGTTATTTGTGAAATCATGCATTTATATAATGATTTATGTAATTGTATTTCTTGAGAATTGTCAAGTGTTGAATAGATAAAGTGTTCTAGATGTTACCAATATGAATGTTAATTTAGTAACAATGATTGCATGGTTAAACCAGTGCAATGTGGGGCGGTATGTTAGTTCTGATAATGAACAGTGCCCTCTAGCGGCTTGTAAAATAAAACGTCAGTGTATGTGTAACAATCACTCCGAGAGGTAGTGTACGGAGTAGAGAAATTAAAGAGATCACAGTCCACTGCTAGTGTTGTTTATTATGTTGAGTCAAAATCACATTTAAATTTTAAAAATAGGTAGGTAAACTCGAGTAAATATAGTATATATTTTAGAAAATTGTTATTTAACATTTCTAAATAATGAAGTACTGGGAGGGGGGAGAGAAATTTTATGCATAACATTATTTATACACTCAGGAATATTGAAAATAGCGACCCAAGAATGAAGCTAAATACAATCGCGAAACTTTGCAAATAAGTACAGCGTAATGTGATATGCAAATGATCCAAGTTTTGTGCCAATACGCATGCTCATACATGCAAAGGTGGCGCTACAATCAGGAAGAGGGTGCTATATAAGCCAGCGCAAATTCGAAGATTCATAAACGTGACGATTACCCGCCGATTGAAAGGAAGACTTTGGTGAGCGAAACATACCAGGTAAACGTGCTAGAAGACATTTCTCACGGTTAAGCGAGTTTGAGAGAGGCCTGATCATCGGGATGAAAACTGCAGGCTGGTCGACGCGCCGTGTTGCTGGCCAGGTGAATCGTTTGGAGTGTGCCTTTAGAAATTGTTGGGAGCAGTGGACACGAGAAGGTACCCACGTGCGGAAAACCGGGTCTGGAGAGACCAGGAAGACCACGAGGAGAGAAGATCGGAGGATCGTGCGGCAAGCACTTGTGGACCCCACAGTGACTCGTTCAACGATACGAGCAGACATAGGCGTAGCGATTGTTCCACAAACAATTTCCGGTTACTGTGCGGAAGCAAATCTTAAATCCAAGCGCCCTTTCCGTGCACTCCCTTTAACACCGGAACATCGGCAACTGCGTCTACAGTGGTGCCTAGCCAGATCAATGTGGAATGTCACAGATTGCAAAAGCTTGTGTTTAGGGATGAATTTCGGTTTGTTTTGGGGACATATGATAACCGTGTACGGGTGTGGAGGCGTCCTGATGAGCGCTACAATTCCCCCCACACTGTTCTACGTCACACTGCCCGCACAGCTGGTGTAATGGTCTGGGGGGCCATAGCCTATGATAGCCGGTCCACTTTAATTGTGATGCGTGGAATCTTAACGGGCCAACGTTACGTTGATGGTATTCTTCGACCCCTTGTAGGACCTTTCCTAAATGGTCTCCCAGGGGCAATTTTTTAGCAAAATAATGCTCGTCCGCATACAGCAAGAGTTGCTCAAGACTTCCTATGTCATTTTCAGACTCTTCCATGGCCGGCCCGCTCCCCCGATTTGTCCCCTGTAGAGCACGTGTGGGATCAGCTAAAACGGCAAATGCCATCGTGTCACTCTGTACATGATTTAGAGTTGGCTGTTCAAGATTTGTGGACCCATCTGCCTCAAGACAACATAAGGTGTCTAATCAACTCAATGCCGGACCGTGTGATGGCATGTATTGCAGCTGGAGGTGGTCCAACGTGCTATTGAAGTTGCCCAGTAATTGTGTCGTCGCACACCCTGTATTCGTTTAATTGTCTTGTTTTTGAGATCAAATAAATCTCTCATCTGTGTCATTATGTGCATTACATTTCACTTCAATGCGATGCTTTCTTCTTGGGTCGCTAATTTCAATGTTCCTGAGTGTATATATAAATTCACACCTGTGTGAAGAACAGGTTTATCAGCTAGTAGCATATAAGTACAAAGGAAAAAAATTAAGAACTTCCTATAGTATTGATAAATCAAACCAAAGTTACATGATTATTTCAAATGTCTGACACTTATAATGCTTCACATAGAGTTTTTAATGTCCCCATTGGTAAGCCATACTATAAAATTTGCAATTCATGAAGTTTTAAAAAATATTTAATTTTCATCACAGGAGACATATATATGAATCATATACTCGCATCCTTAATTACCTTTACATGAATAATACTGAGTTTTCAGGAATTAAACTATTTTAAGGATTTCTGCACAAAAGGAAAATAGTTTAATCATGGATAAACAAATACTTACTTCTTAAGTAGCCACTGAGATTAAAAAAAAATGATGGAAAAAAATACACTTTTACCAAAAGATAATTCTCTTCATTTATCTAAAACTTTCATACTAACTAATGTTCTATGTACACAGATTTCAAGAAATAAACTTTTTTGCAAGTTTGATATGTATTTAAAAAAAATAAGATAATAACATTTTAAATTAAATGTAATCATTTCTAAAAATTGTTACCCCTTTTGTAATGGTTTCATTCCCCTTAAGAATATTGTATATTAATTTAAAGAAAGAAATGACATTAAATTTTAACAGCAAAGAATAATTATAAATAATTTAGAAATCCATAATTTGTGTGTGGAAGGTAAAAATCAAAGAAACATTTCTTTAATTTTTGTAAACATTCCTTCCACAAATTATCATCAAATTGAAAAAATTCAGAATAAATATTTTCTCCTGACTTTGAATTATTAATTAAAATTACAAACAGACATTTTTTATATTATTTACACCTAACTGACACTGTGTTGTATAATAATAGGTGTGAGCTCTTTTTAAAGAAATGATATCAATGTTATTTTCGATAATCATACAATTTTAAAAAAGTAGTTTTAATTCTATACTGTCAACTATTCTTGCGCAAAACTATATAATAAATAACTACTTAAATTAGTTAAGAACTAAAGTAACTCAGAGTCATACCTAAGTGTTCCATGAACTATAAATAAATGCTAGAATCCAACCAAACTAGGATAAATAAATATGTCAGCTAACACTAGTCGGAAGTAGACAATTACCTAATTAGATAAATAAATTAGAATAAAACAAAAATTATATAAAAGAGTTGTGAAGATTATTTCCTAACACATATATATATACTAGAATAATGCAAAAAATACAATGACATCATATGTTTTAATTAGATAAAATTAAGACCCAGAGCGACGTTAACAAACGTATAGGAAAACTAATGCTGTGAAATCGCACGTGCTATTTATTGACCTTGGAATCACGTGATTACTCACTGGCGTCAGTCTGTCCATGAAGTTACTCCATCGACACCAGGACAGCCAATAGAGTGCTTACTAACAGACCCCAGACGACCAATAGCAGTCGAGTCTCACTCGTCTGCTCACGCGAACTTTGGACATTCTCTATACCACTGAAACCATCCTGCCTTGCCCCTCCCTTTTCTCCTTCCACGTCCACCAATCAGGACACACTGCTCAATCACGGCCCATTAACGTCAGAGCCCAAATACAACAGCAGTATGGGACGGAGGAACGCCTCGCGTTCCAGTTTCCCAATGATGTTCAGCTTCGTCTTCCGCAGACAATGTAAAAGATTATGTGTTTTTTGATTAAATTCGCCGATTGGGTTCGGTGTGAATAAAAAAAGTAGTATTTCGACTGAAGTAATCTGAAAAGGGAGTACGAGCAAAACTTCTTCGATTTCACTGAGTTTGTATAGTTTTCAATGATGTGTTGACTGCTTTTAAATTTAAATTTTGTGCACATTGAACAGCGATCACATTAATAATGCAAGAATTTATTTCTTTTCATTGATATTCAATATGACAACCCTGCCCCGGCCATCGCTGCTAGACCTCCCTCTGAGGGAGAAAACTTGCCTACGGTGCTATTAGTGGGTATATGGCTCGCGAAACGAGCCTCCATTCCATATCTAACAAGTAGACATTGATCACCTGTGAAAGTTATCATGCTGGGGATTAGATAGCTTCTGATTTTGGTCAGGTCAATCGTTTTGAAAAGTTCCAGATTTCCTGAAGTTTTCTATTGCATGGTGAAGAGCTTTTACTATAAATGCCCTTAGAAGTGATCACAATCCAGTTATTTTCCATTTTGTAACAAATAACATCTTACCACCAATACTTAGAACTTTAAAATCGACTAGCTGGTCTAAATTTCAAGAAATAATTTACCACAACATTCCTGAAGATCCCCAAATAAAAAATTTGGATTCAGCCGTTCAAAATTTTACCAGCACAATTGCAAATGCTATTTCTGCTTTCACTTCTACTAGAATAATTAACACTCCACACCTCCTCCTTCCTGCTAACATGCGAGAGCTTATCAGTGCTAAATATAGATTCAGGAAACTCTGGAATAACACCAGGTACCCGCCATACAAACGCGAGGTTAATGCTCTCATCAGACAGATCAGAAAAGAAATCAAAGAACATAAAAACAGGACCTGGAAAGATCTACTTTTAACTTTAAATCCTCAGGATAATTATTAATTTTTTTACTGAGACATTTCAAAAAACAAATAAGGTCTTGCTGAAGTTTCTGTATATGCTAATAAAGAACTCTTATGAATACCACTTGCTTTTTATTATAATTAAAAAATTAATCTGACACTTCCTGAAGGAATTAAAAGGAATTATTTCGTAGATAAATTGTTAAGTATATGAAAAAAGCATTTCTCATTTCCTATTTCATTTTCATATTTGCACGTACCCCTTTTTAAAAAAGAAAATTTTCAATAAGTGTATTACTATTTCACAGTATTACTTATACTGATTCTAAGCGCTTGAATAAAGTTCCTTCCATTGGGAACTATTTTAGTGTAGTAAACATGTCTACCATTTACCTTCGTCTTAGGTAATTCAAATGCTGTTGCCTTATGCAATAGCTGAAATACCAGGTGGGCAAAAAGTCCGTAAAAACTTTAAAAATTCATAAAATCCGGAGAAATGAACGAAAAAAAAACTTTGCAGCATCAGCATTAGTATGTCACGGGATTTTTTTTAAGCTAGAAAAAAAAATTCGAAAATCATACGGTAGGTGGCGCTGTTGCTAGCGTCTGTGGTGGAAATATGCAAATTAGATGGTTATAAAAACCTTTGCTCTCAATGATTCCACATTCATTTCACCATTACAAACATTGAATGTGAACAAGGATGCTCAGTGCGCCGGATAAAGCTTTTGTTGGTGAAATCATTTTACATGAACGAGGAATCAGCGACCATTGCCTTGCGTAAATTCCGAGCTTAGAAAAATGTGAAGAATGGAAAAGGCCCTTTAACACCTGCAGGTATCTTAAAGCTTGTTAAACGTTTTGAGAAAAGTTGGAGGATCGAGCACAAGCCGGACGACTATGCTTGAAAGAAGCATGTGCACCCTGCATTGCTGTCGAAATGAAAGCGATTGCGTCCGAAGCAGCTTCAGGGACCAGCAGTGCTCATGAAGCTGCCAGTCGATTGGGCTTACCACCATCATCTGTCCGCAATATTCTTCGTCGACTCCTCCAGCTGTATCCATACAAATTGCAATCGTGCCATGAACTTTTGCCAGCTGATACCGCACAGAGGGAAGCATTTGTGAAGTGGGCCTTCTCTAAAGTGGAACAGGATCCCACCTGGGTTTTTAACATCTTGTGGACAGATGAAGCTCATTTCTCGCTTCATGGTGACATTAACAACCATAACTGTCGCATTTAAGCGACCTCTAATCCACGTGAGTACACACAGAAGCCATTACGTTCCCCAAAAGTGACAGCATGGTGCGGTTTCACGGGTTCATTTATCATAAGACTCTTCTTGTTTGAAACGCAGTGCCCAGTAAATGGATGGATAACTGAAACGGTAAATGCTCATCGTTATCTAACGCTTCTGCGGGAGACTGTCGTGCCATGTTTAATTCAACGAGGTCAGATTTCGAATGTCACGTTCATGCAGGATGGGGCAACCAGTCACACTGCTAACCCGGTTCAGACATTCCTGATACAGACGTTCGGGGAAGACAGAATCGTTAGCAGGCGCGGCAGGTACCCATGGTCTCCAGATTTAACACCAGCAGACTTCTGGTTGTGGGGATATTTGAAATCTCGCGTGTATCTATCCAGTCCATCAAGTCTGCCGGAATTGAAAGAAGCGATCCGCAGAGAAGTATCCTCCATACATCCGGACATGTTGCACTCTGCCGTTGCTGGATTTATCACTCGTCTGGAATATCTTCTCCCCTGTGGTGGTGGTCATGTGGAACATATTCTGGTGTAATAAAGTTGTGAAAGTTTTCTGTTCATTATATTTATGCATTGTTTCTTTGATTTGCGTACATCAGCGCCACCTACCGGATGATTTTCGAATTATTTTTTTTTCTAGCTTAAAAAAAATCCCGTGACATACTAATGCTGATCCTGCAAACAGTTTTTTTTTTTCGTTCATTTCTCCGGATTTTATGAATTTTTAAAATTTTTACGGACTTTTTGCCCACCCAGTATATTATAAGCAAGCTCCAAGAATCAGAACTACACAAATCGATTTGTTGAATCGGGCTCTTATCGCGCTAACGCCCATATTCACCGCTAACCTGACCGCCGGTAAGAGGAAGGAAATCTGGGTTTCGCCGAAAACGTTATTCACCATCGCAAGTTAATAGCTTAACTCCGGTTCAAGTTAAAAAAATCCTGACCCAGGGCCACAGCCGGGTCAGTTGCAACCGCACATGCGCAGTAAGCGATTTTTCGAGTGTTTACGTTTTCGTGCAAGTTTTGAGTTAGGATGGATTTTTATTTTACGATGAATACCATTCAGAAAGTTTCCACTATTACTGAATTAGAGTTTTTAGAAAATTAGTTAGAAGGAGTAATTTGTTCGAGGAACTGGACGATTACGAGTTTCAGAGGATTCCGACAAAACAAAGTGTCGCAGGATTGACTCTGCTAATTGAAGAAAAATTAGAGAGTAAAACCCCGTGCAAAAATGTCCTAAATCCACTGGAGCAAGTTCTGATTGCTCTGCGATTTTACGCTGTTGCATGTATGCAATTAGCAATTGCTGACTTGTTCGATGTCAGCCAGCCGACTGTATGTCGAGTAGTGCCAACGCCTCCTAGATACAAGGCCTGGCTACTGAAATGAGAGAGGCTTGTGACGTCACATATAGTAGGTATAGAAATCCCGCCTGATTTGAAGTTCACTTTACTCGCTTACGCCATTTTGATTGTTGCTCCTGTGTACAGTTTGCAGCTTTCTACATTTTTATTGCAGATTTTCGATAACATCATAACAAAATGGTGTTTACATGTATTGTACCAAATTGCAATAGCAATTATAAAGATACTGGAAAAATACAAATGTTTAGTTTCCCAAAAGAGGACTTCGAAAAAAATGGATACAAGCCATTTCAAGAAAAGATTTTGCTCCATCAAAGTATTCGAAGGTAAGTTTTTTAATTTTATTCAATTTATGGAAATTGTAGTAATATCTTTACTTTAAAAGTCTACAAATAACTTTAATAGGTTGTTCGATAAGACCTTTGAATATGTACTCATTTATTTTTCTTCATGTGAGTTTCTTAAACATTGGCAATTCATTTTTATTTATCTATAATGATAAAGGTGTTTTGTTTATGAAATAAATATTTTGTAGCCCTAATAAAATTTATGTTTTAAAAATGAGCCCAAATGAGACAAAAACTGTCTAGTGTTTTTGCTATTTCTAGTCATTTACCAAATACCTTTTCGTAGAGTTAACAAAAGTACCTTAAGTATTAATAGTTTGTTAGCAAAGAAAGCCCATTATGATATACAGCTCGTAGTTAATGTAAATATGGACATAAGCAACCATTTATTGTACATTTTGTATATTAATATGATGTGAGATACAAAATGCAAAACACATTCACAACAACAACAAAAAAGCTAGCTGATTTTTGAACTATTAGGATGACTTTAAAACTTACTTAGGGTTGATTAAAATGACTTAGGGTTGATTTGTCGAATCCGGCACTTATCGCGTCAAGTGTTTTCTCGCCAAATCGATAGATGCGCCAAATCTGGTAACCCTTATGAATTCGTTTTTCAGTGGAGAAGTCGCTTTTTTTGGCGAAATGTGGCGCGTGCGCAGTAGATATTTTTAATTTTAACAGTTTTAACGAAGTTAGTGCATTTGTAATTGGTTTTTTTTTATTTTAAGTTTAATCCTCCAACGGTCTCTCTCGCGCATGAGCAGAAAGCTTTTTTTTCTTCAAAAAATCCGTTACACAGCAAACGGTTATTTATTTCGCTCCGGTTGGGTCAGCTGTTCGGCTTCGTTTTCTTTGATTTGGGAATTACTTTTTACAGGTAATTTTTTTCTTTCTTTCTTTCTCCTCATAAATTACAACAGATTACCATGATGTCCAGCGATGCTGTTAGAATTAATTTAAATGAATGCATGCAGAAGTATGATGAGTATTCTGAAAGGTTTTTTGCCTTGTTGCCTGAAAGAAAGCGGTTTTAGAATGGTGTATGAAAGAAGGTTTGATTGCGTCTTCATATGTTTGCCCGAAATGTGGGAAACCTATGGAATTGAGAGAAAGAACAGGCAAAAGTGTGAATGATTTTTTTGAATGGATGTGTAGAAATCAGTCTAGTGTGAAAGCGGAGAATCATTATGTTTCTCGGAGTGTAAGGAAAGGGTCTTGCTTTCAACTGAGCAACATGGATATGTGTACGGTTTTGTTAGTGATGCGTAAATGGTTCAGAAGGTGCACTCAGAAATATACGGTTGCAGACTTGGGTGTTGGTTTACACACGGCACAGGACGTCCCGCCGGAGCACGAAATAATTCCGCAAGATGCTCAGCCGGGGACATCCTCTTCATAAACATCGTTATTTACGGTAAGTCAATAAATTTTCATTTTTAAATGCTTCATTTTTGCAGCGATTTTCAGTTTCTAAACATTAAAATGCTGTTTTTTAATGATTTTCCTTCCGAAATCTTGAATTTCGCGCTCCGGCGTTGCGTGTTGTGGTAGGGTTGCAACTCCAAAACACAACAGGCAAAAACACGCCAAATTGGCGATTTTTCAAAATTTGGCGGAGAAGTGCCGGATTCGACAATTTCACCAAAGTAAGAAAAAATAAAGCTGTAAAAGTAAGCTGAAAACAGATAAACATTATTCAGCGTTAACCTCACAATTCGTTAACTTCATTTTTAAAAAATCAAATTATCAGAGAAATTTTTGTTAATTGTAACAAATATTTTTTTGTCGATGCAAAACAATATATATATATATATATATATATATATAATATATATATATATATATATATATATATATATATATATATATATATTATTTTATAGGTTTGTGAATTACACTTTTCGGATGATGCAATACGAAGATACACCGAAGCTTACAATGAAAAGACTGGAGAGAAGATATGTGTGCCCTTAAAGCGGTACAGACTACAAGACTTTGCTGTGCCAACTATTTTTACAGATTTCCCCACATATCTTTCTAACTCTGGAAATCCCACTCGAGAATGTCCTGAGAAGAGACTGCAAAGATTAGAAAATGAGCACTTACAACGCTCAATCCAAGCAAGCATTATTTCCAAGGAAGAATTCGAAAAAAATAAATCATTTACATCGTTTCCAGAATTAGTAGAGTGTTTAAATGCAGAGGAGTTTCAGGACATATGGACTGTTTGTAAAAATGATCTAGTAATAATTATGATGCTAGACACAATAATATCTCCTGTTATTAAAGCATCAGTGATTATAAATAAAGACTTACATTTAACAATTCACATAGGTCAAACAAAGATAGATCAACTTGGTAAGTACAAATTTCATAATACTATTGTTGTAAATGAAATATTACACGAACTGGCTCTCAGAATAGAAATGAAAAGCTCCCATGATTTTCCTACAGCATTTGGTTTTATTGTTAATCGTTTAGAAAGTATGTTTTCAAATTTATAGATGATGATAAAAAAAATTGCACTCCATTTCTTAATTGACCAACTCAAGTTTTTAACTAGTAACAAGTTTTCTTTTAGATATACCTGTGAAATGATGGGTTTTTTTGTATATTACAATCCATATCACCTCATGCCTATAAATTTTTAAGAAATTCAGGATATCTCAATATTCCCCATCCCAGAACTTTGCGCAAAATTTGTACATCTTTAAAAACTAACCCTCAAACAGAACAATCAAATGAAAACTTTCTAGCATGCATGAAAAAAAATGTAAATATCCTAAAATCTGTTGACAAAACTGTCATACTGATGCTTGACGAAATCCATTTAAAGCCATATTTAGATTTTAAAGGGGGTAATATTCTAGGGATGACATATAACAGTGAACAAGCTGCTACTTCAGCATATGTGTTCATGTGTGATTCAAAGTCTTCTTTCTCCTTTTAAAGAAGTAGTTCATATAATGCCAGTGAAAAAAATCGATGGAGAAAAATTGTTAATTTAAAGCAAATATTTGTTTATTTTACATCAAGTTTTATTGAAAACGTATTATGTTTAGTTAACTTAAATTTTACTTTATGTTACATATCTTCAGAGTAGTTAACAGAGGTACTTCAGCATTTAATTATCTAAAATTAGCACACAAGAATCTGATATGTAACCATACATATATCAAAAAGTATATATATTTATAAAACTTATTTTACTTAGTAATTTTACAATATTACAGGGAAAAAGAAAAAATAAAGAAATGGAAAAATATCTTACTTACAAACTGACTCCTATACATACATTTTATAATTTCAAATGGCAAAGAACTTGTTTAATTTTCGAAATTTACTATTCATGGACCAAAAATAATTTAATTTTAAATACAAATTATTACAATAAGTTAACATTTAAGAAAAAAATCTTATCTCTACATACATATAGAACACCTAAGAATTAATTTTTTTACTGAGACATTTCAAAAAACAAATAAGGTCTTGCTGAAGTTTCTGTATATGCTAATAAAGAACTCTTATGAATACCACTTGCTTTTTATTATAATTAAAAAAATTAATCTGACACTTCCTGAAGGAATTAAAAGGAATTATTTCGTAGATAAATTGTTAAGTATAAGAAAAAAACATTTCATTTCCTATTTCATTTTCATATTTGCACATACCACTTTTTAAAAAAGAAAATTTTCAATAAGTGTATTACTTTTTCAAAATATTACTTATTGAATACACGCTCTAAGCACTTGAATAAAGTTCCCGCCATTGGGAAGTATTTTAGGGTAGTAAGCATGTCTTCCATTTATCTTCGTAAGAGGCAACGGCATATGTTACATTTTATCTGAAATATATTACGAGCAAGCTCCAAAGATCAGAACTACACATATCGATTTGTTGAATCGGGCTGTTATCGCGCTAACGCCCATATTCACCGCTAACCTGACCGCCGGTAGGAGGAAGGAAATCTGGGTTTCGCCGAAAACGTTATTCACCATCGCAAGTTAATAGCTTAACTCCGGTTCAAGTTAAAAAAATCCTGACCCAGTGCCACAGCCGGGTCAGTTGCAACCGCACATGCGCAGTAAGCGATTTTTCGAGTGTTTACGTTTTCGTGCAAGTTTTGAGTTAGGATGGATTTTTATTTTACGATGAATACCATTCAGAAAGTTTCCACTATTACTGAATTAGAGTTTTTAGAAAATTAGTTAGAAGGAGTAATTTGTTCGAGGAACTGGACGATTACGAGTTTCAGAGGATTCCGACAAAACAAAGTGTCGCAGGATTGACTCTGCTAATTGAAGAAAAATTAGAGAGCAAAACCCCGTGCAAAAATGTCCTAAATCCACTGGAGCAAGTTCTGATTGCTCTGCGATTTTACGCTGTTGCATGTATGCAATTAGCAATTGCTGACTTGTTCGATGTCAGCCAGCCGACTGTATGTCGAGTAGTGCACAGAGTCAGTGAAGCCATAGCATCCCTCTTGCCTGATTTCATTCACCTACCAGTCAACAGAGAAGAGTGCAAAACGGTATGTAAATCTCATAATTATTTATTTTTCTTATCATTAATTGTTTCAAATTAGTAGAAATTTTTTTGAAGTTATGAATTGTTATTCATAAAAGAATACATACTTATCTTTATTTTGGCTGTTCAATAAAATAAGCTTGTTACAAAATGAGATTTTGAATTTGTTAGTAGCTAAAATTCCAATATCAAGAATACATTGACTGAACGAGATTTAAATGTGTAGGATGTTTTTCCTTTTACATTTCCTAATTTTAATTAAGTGACCCAGACATGTGTGCTTGAATGCTTTTTTTTGTAGCTCTATCTAGAGACATTTCTTTGATGTACATATGATGCTAAGTTTGGTTTCTAGATTTCTCATAATTAATAATTATAAGGCAGCATTATCTGAAGTAATATATGATTACTTATACAAATAATGATTTGATGATACATGTTCCACATTTGGTATTTATTTGATGCTTATATTCTACCTTGGATGTTCTGTGATCTTTATTTGTTAAAAGCATAAACAGTTACTTCATTCTATGTATTATATATTCTGTAATTTTACGCGTTTAAAATCATAAAAATCAAAACTAGTTGGCCATTCAAATTGCCAAAATTTTTTTATTCAGGTGTCAAGGAAATTCTTCAGTATCGCTGGATTTCCAAAAGTTATTGGAGCTTTGGATGGCACCTTTGTACGTATCGTGTCTCCTGGTGGTGAAGATGCAGAAAGATTTCGCTGTCGAAAGAACTACTTTGCACTGAATGTCCAAACAATTGTGGATTCTGATCTTGTGATCAGGAACGTTGTTGCAAGATGGCCAGGAAGTGCTCATGTGACAGCACTGTTTTCAACAACAGTGCAGCCTGTCTTTCATTAAAAACAAATGCATTATATCAAGATTTTCATTTGCTAGGAGATACAGGCTATGCATGTGAAAAATATTTATTAACTCCTTTTGGGAATCCAAGATCTCTATCTGAAGCTAGGTATGTAAAAGGTATTTTGGTTAATTAATAGATGTTTCTAAAGCCTTATTCGATAAATAGAATTACCAAACATATTGTACCAAGCAACCAGAAAATATTTTAAAAGCAAAATTTACCTTGTCATATACTAAAAAAAGTAATCTTTTCCTTGGATTGTGTGAATAATAAATATATGTAAAAAGATATTTAGATAAAGACAGAAATAATTGAAGGAATTTGAAGCTGTTTTCACCATGAATTATATGAATGGTCACAGAAAAATTAATTTGTTTTTACTGAGAAATTAGTTTATAATCTGAAGAACTAGCTAAATGACACAATTCACATCTCTCTTTTGAAATAAAATAAAGTGGAGTGATTCACATCTCTTTCAATGACAGTACAAAACCTTAGCAGAGCTAATATTTTTTTAAAATAACTTTAAATGCTTAGGCTTTGATGATAATATCTGCATAAAATGTAGACAACATATGTTCTCATTTTTGTTTTCACCTCAACATATAACTTGCTAATATAGTTTGACAAAAACACGAACTACATGTTACTGACATTTCTTGACAGTTCATCAAGTTTTATTTTGTTTCAGGTACAATAAATCACATGTATTAACAAGGAACACGATTGAGCGCAAGTATGGAATCTTAAAAAGAAGATTTCCATGCTTATCAATCGGCTTGAACTGCCACATTGATAGAGTACCAGCTATAGTTGTGTTCTTCACAACTTACGTATACGCCTGGGTAAGAATATTTTGTAATTTATTTATTTGTCTAGCCTTAAGCTTTCAGTGTATGTAAATTTACATAATCGCAACTTTTAACATGTTTAATGCTTACATTTACAAATTGTGTACATATTTTTTAATGTATTTTGCATGAAATATCTACTTAATTTAAAATCTTAAAAAATACTCATAAATTATAAGCATAATATTCTGCATACTGAACATATATATAATTAAAAAAAAACCAGAAGGTTATATTAACTGATTAGAAATTTTTTTACAAAAATGTTGAATACTCAAAATTTTTGAGAATATACTGCAGAAAAATTTTATTCCTTTTAAAAGAATTTGTATTTTACAAAGAACACGCATGAAACAGATTGAGAAGAAAATACATCTGTATTCTTGTTATACTGTTGTCTAGACGAAAATTTTGTTTGCTTCACAAAACATGAAATTTCGGAGGGAAATACTTTGAATTGATTTGTAAAAAAATGCGTTTAAAAATGGGCAGTGGCACTTTGTTTATGACTGTTAAATTATCATAGCTAATACATCAATGATATCTGCAAAGTGTCCTATTTTTAGGACCAAAATCAAAACATTTTAAGGTCCAAGTTCTTTTAAAATTGTATTACATTTTTTTATGTATATGCATATATGCTGTATTTTCCTGTATATAATCCGCGGATTATGTGTTAAAAAAGTTTCAAATTTCGTTGTGCGTATTATGCACCGCCGCGGATTATCTGAGAAAAAACATTCTCCATCAGAAAAGCGAACAATAAAGTTTTGAAAGAAATGCTGTTTATGTTTTATAAAATAAACAATAGATGGCGCATTAATGACTCGGATGATGCATATCAGCCATAACTAGTTTTTGTCCAATTACATTCAAAAACGAAATTGATTCCTCGGAAGGAAAAAACAGTTATGAGTCGCTGGCGCCATTTCCAATTTTCTCTTGACTAGAGCTATTACGACCTTCGAAAGTTTTCATCATGTTGAAACAAAAGTGTTAAGTTACACTGCAAACTTCAAGGTAAAAGTTATAGAGAAGGCTACCGAAATCTGGAAGCTGCAAGGTTTTTCAACATTGATGAATTGAATATTCATTTCTGGAGAAAAAACCAGACAAACTTCGAAAAATGTGATCGACGTTAAAGTGCCGATCATCGTGGTAAACCTCACTGGCCAGAATTAGAGGAAGAAATAAATAAAAGGATTTTAAAAGAAAGAGTTACAGTGGGAAAGCAATCTCGATCATAATTTTTTTGCTGTTAACTTGCTAAATTAAAAAAAGAAAGATTTTTTCTGCATGGAATGTTTTGTTTGACAACTCAAAACATAGATGGCAGTAGCAAAGAATTTTTTTGTTATTGAGATTATCGTAAAAAATATTATCATACATATTTGAAAAGACGTTTCATAATAAATTGTTTTTCCTGTACAAATTCTTACTTCTATTTTCAATTATATTGTGTGTATTTTTTATCTTATATGACACTCATTATCGGCAGTTTATATTTTGTATTATTCGTCCTAAAAACTGCCGCGGATTGTACAATGTTTTTTTTTTTACTCGAAAAAAAGTCTTTGTGGATAATACGCTGCTGCGGATTATATACATGAAAATACGGTATATATATCAAATTATAATAAATTTATCTAAATGAAATTCAAAATTGTGAGATTCATAAAAAATGTTAGATATACATTTAGGAAAAAATTCATTAGCTCGTACACCGAAAAGCGAAATTTTTAAATGCATATTCATAGTTACGTGCAGAAAAGTCATGATTTGATAATTATTTGTTTTGGTAAAATAATAAGAACCATGTTGATGTTTATAAGAATACATAGTTTCAACTTATTCCCAATTATAATAATTATATTGTGTAATGTACTATTGTAGAGGATCCTGAACCACCTGCAGATCCCCAGATAGAAGCTCTAGTACGCCAATTAGAGCTGGAAAATGAAGATGCAACACTGAACTTTGAAACAAGACCACGTTGCCCAGCCGGTTTTGCTAAAAGAAATGTCATTGTGACAAATTTTTCTGAAATTAATTGTAAACATTTTTATAAAAATCAATTTTAATAAACAAAAAAATCACAAGTTTTTGTATTAGTATTGATTTATTCAGTATTTTGTAAATAGATTTTAGGGCTACCTTTCAAGGTAGTTACTAAAATTTTCTGCGCTTTGATTTTCTCCTTTGCATGTGCAATTTTAATTCTCAACTGCTCCATCCGCAGCTGGTGCTCCTCATTTTCCCTTTCTTCGTCCATCTCCATGTATTTGATTTTCATTCTATGTTCTTCTTCGATGCATGTTGCAGCTCTGATAGCAGCGGAGGGAGCTGTTGTTGTTTTGGCACGTTTTTGTAACATAACTAATGTCTCCTTCTGTGGCCTTCGCTATTTTTGGCGTTGGTTTCAAATCATTCATGTCCATTACTGCATTCTGTAAAATAAATAATTCTATGTTTAATAGAAACACGAACTAGTTCTTAAATCTAATAAAACTATGCATATCTACTTAGTGAAATAAAAAAATTCCTTTTACTTCCAGATTGGTAATATCCTATTTTGTGTCTTGATTCGAGGAATTAAAAGTTTATTAGTGAAACTATTTAGTAGCAGTGTTATTGACATTTCAAAATTTTTTTTTTTAATTTTATAACTATTCATTTAAATTTTTCTTAATTTTTGAACATATAATGCTGAAAAATACATTCCTTGTGTAGTAAAAATTAGTATTTTATAATACATATTTATATACAAAACAGATTTTGAAGAAAATGTACCTAAATCATAGTTGCATCAAAAATTTGCTTACATTTTATAAATAGAATTTTCTTAAGTTCTATTTATCGAATTATCGTAAATTGTACAACAAAACACCCTCTATTTTTTAAAAAAAAGATACACAAAAAAAGCAAAGTTTGAAGCATTTTAACATTCCAGTTACCCTAAGCAGCTGGATGGATTTAAAAGTAAACGATTACTTTCATCCAAATTACTATGGCGAAAGCAAAACTGATTCAAATTCCAAATATGACATCGATTGAAATATAACTTTTCTTTTTTTGATATTATATTCATAAACTTATTTCTCAAATGATAAATTGACCATGTTTGGAAGGAAAAAATTTGCAATGTTATCACCAAAAACCCGAAAAGGCTATAACATTTATTACTTTATTTTTGGTTACCAATACAGTTCATGAACTCAAGTATTTTTATCCAATTTATTTGTCGTGATAGTTGTAATAAATTTTATATTTATGAGTTAAAATAGAAAAATATACTTACTGAAGGATCTGACGAGGAATCATATTCTGTGATTTTGTTAGTGTTCTGCGAAGGAGTCACAGGGGGAATCAACAAAACAGAAGTTGATGTACTGGGGTATTGAGGTTCTGTTTCAAAGAAAAATATACGTTTTAAATAAAGCAATTAGTACAAGTAGTGAAACGATCTCTACTTGACAAATTAACTATCTACAGCAACTTTTTTTTAATGTTACCTTAATACTATTTACTGGGTAGTTTTAAAGAAACTTATGAACAATTTCAAAACAGTATTTTACTTTTTAAACATTTAAAACAGAATAGAATGAGAAGACAGTCTCAATGCGGAGTGAGCATTAACGAATAGCTTTCATTTTTTTTTACTAACTACAATTTAATTAATTATACAGTAGCTCAAGAAATTTACTTACTTCAAATTTCGATATCCGTACTGTCGCTGTCAAAGGGCGTTGAAAGTGGCAGCGTCAGAATCGGCTCCTCCAAAAACCTCATCTCGAAGTCCGTCAATTCTGCTCCTTTGGGTACTTCACCACCCCCGTTTGTCTCCTTTCTTGCCGCAAAGCACTACTTTTCTTTGCCATTTTCTTTTTTAAATTTAAATAACACTTACGGATCTGTTGTGGTGTTCGCGGATTCACCACTCCGTCAGTGTCATTCAATTGCCGCGTTATTTCGAAATACGCTTCATTTTTTTTTTGTGCTACATTTTAAGTGTACCGTTTTTTACTAATTTAGATATAGTATAAAATAAATGTACAGAGTAACAAATGTTTTTTTTTTCAAAATTAATAATTATTTATACCCTGTAGTTTATTATGTATTATTTTTTTACACAATAAAACCTTTAGAGTTCGGGTAAACAATACATTTTCAAACTTTGGGACTTGTCTTTCTGGCGTCCCACAGGGTTATGTCCTCTCACCGTACTTGTACAGCACTTACACGCACGACTTTCCACAACAATCCACCTTCACTTCTTGCCTGTTCACGGATGATTCCGCCGTCTTATTGCAAGGAGCCCAGCTCAAATACACATTTAAAGCGATACAAAATGTCCTCGACATGTTAGAAATTTGGCTGTTACTCTGGAGAACTGCTATTAATGTGGACAAATCTCAAGCAATAATTTAAAGGAAATGAGGGGTCATTGACCCTTCTTTCCACCTCACACTTTTTGATGACAACATCCAGTGAGTTTCAGCGGTGAGATATCAGGGCCTACACATTGCCGCTTAACGTGCAAAAAACATATTATCTATCTAGCAGACAAATTATGGGGAAAAATTCCTTTAGCCATCTCCCTTGTTGCGAAAAGGTCTCCTCTATTCCCAGAAAACAAAGTTATCCTTTACAAGCAGATTTTGCGCCCAGTTATCACTTATGCTGCCCGCGTCTGGGCTGCTGCAGCCGCCACTCACATGAAAAAAAATTCAAGTTATCCAAAATAAAGCTCCTCGCATCATTACGAATGCACCTTGGTATGTTCGAAACGATGTGATACGCAGCGATCTACACATGGAGCCAATTTCTAATTACATCACTAAACTGTCTAGAAATGTTTTTAAATCTATTGAATATCATGACAATCCAATTACACCCTAAAACTAATTATGCATATTCTTCTACGAAGTGGAGATATTCTCTACGCCCCCCATAACACAACAGTAACACCATTCATACACAGAACCAGCACACTTCGCTTCTTGCACAACATCTCAGAAGGGGTTTAATGGGGGTGAACTGTCACCCTACTGATTGATTGCCTTCGGCCGCCCCGTTTTCTTCCTGCCTCTTCCTTCCTTTCAAACTCACCGGCGCTCTGCTTAAGACACTCCTCCCCGATTAAGTGGGAACCTTCTTGATTTGATAATTCTCATCACATGGTCTATCTTTTTCGCCCAATCTTATGGGAATAAGAGCCTTCGGCGCTGGCACCCGTGATCATCTAATTTTAGTTTAGTTCCTCAAAGCCCATAAAACAGCAAAACTCAACCTCTGGCCCGCAAGCATTTTTTAGTGGCCCGGTCATGGTCCATTGCTCTGAGAAATTTACTTATTTTAGTACATTGTAGTAAAATTTGGTGGGAAATTCTTTGTCTAGAAATCAAATATATCACTTTTGCTGTCGGTGTCGTTGGGTACGAATTGATATTCTTTTTCCATTTGGAACGGTTTCGGTTGATGATAACAGAGAACAGTGGAATAGCGACAATTTTATGGGTGGAGCTGATTTTTAACTATCTTTCATATCTTGCAAGCAAAAAATATTCAAAGAAAATATATCGTTGCAAGACGATTGGGAGGTTGATTATATTATAGTAAAAAACACAAACATGGATCAGTAGTTGTTTGATTTGTTATGAAAGTGCTGTATTTAAAAATACCAATAAACAGGAATCGTGCGTACAATGGCACTTTTCCTCAAAGATCTATTCCAAGAGGTGATAAATAGGCTTTCTTGAATAATTTTTGCAACAGAAACCAAGTCTTTTGTCAGTGGTAATATCACAGCGGTAACAAAGACATTCTATGAAGTTTGTTATATTATTAGTAATCATATGAAACTATCTATTAATGCAGAAATTGCGCAACAGTATTTCTTAAATGCTTCTAATTTAGTGTTAGTGATAAAACACACACACACATATATATATATATATATATATATATATATATATATATATATATATATATATATATATATATATATATATATATAGTAATAATAATTAAAAAAACCAAACAGGAGTTATTATATTTTGCTCAATTTTCCACATTTTTTAAATTCCCAATGTTATCTTAGTGTTACAGCTTTTCTCCCCCTCCCACCCCTTTCGTTTAACCCTCATGTTGCGGCCCACGTGAAATGACTAACATATATGCATGCGGCCCGCGTTGAATAACTGACATGTATGCGGCCCAGCAGAAAAAAAAGGTGGAGTATCCCTGCCATAAAAACAAAAAAACTCCTATTGTTAAAAATAAGCAAAAGCACCAGGAGTCGCCGACATCGAGAGGGACAGGGAAATTTTTTCTTATTACAAAAAGGGAAAAATTGTTCTAAGCTTAGTGGTGTATCCATATTATATTATTGTTTGAAAGCAAAATTTTCTTTGGCTAACGGAAGGTAATTTTTTTATTATTTAACGATTGTTATTGAAAACAAACATTGTTTTAAAAACCTATTCCGTATTGCTTTTAATATGTAATATTAATGAATTATTTTTTAAAAATAAGTCCCGTGTGTTTTTTTTTATGAGTTTTTGATAATTCACTTTGATTTCCTTTCTTTAGCTAATCGAACGCACTTTAAAATATACTAGCTGCATGGCCCGGCTTTGCACGGGCTTTCTCTACTTTTATAAATTTTCCCTCTTCTTCACAAAACCAGCACTTTTTATACTCTTATTCAAAATTACTTCCACCCACCTTTCTTCTCCTTTTAGCCCGGCGTTGCTCGGGCTTTTACCGAGTGTATAACTTAAAATTCCCTGTTTCGAAATTTTTTCGCATCTTTTCTTCGTCAGACAAGTTTATTTTTTCCCGGCGTTGCTCAAACATTTTTAAATGCATAACATATTGTCATGGAAATTCCCCTTCCCCTCTCGGTATCAGAGCTCTCGAGTAAGTGAACAGTAGGACTTTAATACAATCTCACTCACTTTGCAACTGTTTAGGCCCCGGAAAGGAAAATGTACCTTTAAAAAAAATAGTTGTATGTTGAAAAAAGTAGAAATTTTAATAACAAAATTTCACAACTATATTAAATGTTGAATTAAAATTGTGGGCGTTTTTTGAAATGTTCGATAGTTTCACAAAATTATTTTTATAAATGTAGAAGTAATAAAAACTTTGAATTAGATAAGTAGTTATTATAAACATTTAAAATTTGAGTGTTTTTTAAAAATTCGTAAAAAAAAGTTTTCGGCACTTTATTTTTTAAATTGCTAACTCTAGTTTTTTTTAAAAATCATTTTCATTTAAACGCATAGATATTGATTCATTTTAGAAGAAATCATAAAATATGCCAAGTATCGTTGTTTTGTAAAAAAAAAAAAAAAATGCCAGCGGCAGAGCAACTGTTTATCACTGACTCTAGTTTTGACGAAAGGCATTTGAATGTTGTTAAAATGTAGGAATTAAGTATTTATGTAGTGTTTACGGAGGTTTGAGAGGCAAATTCCACTTTGCAGTGTTTTATGCAAAATTTAATTTAGAATGTCGATACGTCTAGACAGTAGAACCTTGTTTTTCTTATTTTCTTCCCTCTACTGTCTCTCTTTGAGCAGCAAATCCTAAACAGTCTTGTTGGATAGGTTTTCTTCTCTGTTGGGAGATTGTATTCAACAAAGTGTCTTTCATACAAGCGTGAAGGGGGAAAGGAAGCAGAAGGTCATTTAACTACTTCAGGACAATTATTAACAGTCCTGGCGTCAATTCAGAAATTTCACAAATAAAAATTTTGTACATATTTCAAAAAGCAAATAACGTAGTCCATTGAGAATATATCCCTCCCCCTTGTTTCCATTTTTGAAAAATGTTTGCAAAAGTGAAATCAGTAGTCAGTACGAGCTTGATGCCATGAATTTTGTAGTGAAAATGCTGTTGTTCTTGTTCCGGAAAAAAAATATTTGTTTCGAAATTTCATTCCTCTTTTTCCAATAGAACAATCCGTTTCAGTAGTACCAATTGTAACAGAGTTGAAAACCCTTCAGGCGTCGTTCAAGCTGAAACCGAAAAAACTTATTTCCTGTATCGCACTGTTCGTTGTCACGAAATATAAGCTATGATTAAATTGCATAAAAAAGTGTTTATAAAATGAAATTAAAGTATTTTTCGAATAAGGGTTAAATTAAAATTTTAATCACGGATTAACAAGTGTTAGGCATATATTTAATCTCATCATGCTAAATAAAGGAATGGAGTATTGTTTTTTTTATAACTTTGTAAAACTGTTTATTTTAAAAAGTGGTAAATTAAAAAAGAACCTAAAATTTATATTATAACATGGAATTATTGTTGAACAATCACAACTTTAGAAAGATCAGCTAAATTTCTTTGGATATTTTTAACGAGATTTTTTGTAAAACCAAAAAGAAAGAGGGTATGGGATAAATTTAAATTGATATTCTGTGTGCATTTTTTTTCATACTTTATTACTAAATAAAATTTATTTCGTGCATTTTTTTAAGAATTTAATATTATCTCTGAGAAGAATAACTTATTATTCAAATTCTTTATTTTTTTACTTTTCATAAATCCACTTGAACGAGATTTTTAATTAATAATAACGGACAAGATTTAAAAATATATACATATATATTATATGCATAAACCTTTAATTCAGAATTCAATACTAGCGCCATCTCTCTCTGGATTTTTAAAATGCAAACAATAAAATCGGAAATTAAAATTAAATCATAAACAATATCTTCCGTATGTACTTTTTTTTGTCACTATATTAGACTCTATTGCACCGAAAGCATCAATAATAATTACTTTACGTCCATTTCAGCTAACGAATAGAGATCGTAAAAGCTTCTTTGTAAATACGTTCAACATTTATAATATAATTTTGCAATAAATTTAGTATATTAATTATAAAATAATGTTCTCTATACTATACTATATTAAGCAGGTCTACTGTGCGTATACCTTATTTTTTAAAGATATTTATAGCGATTAAATTAAATGCAATAAAGAAAAAAATTTGTATCACAAATGTATCGTGGATAAAGGATTAAAAGAACTACATTTATTTTAAGAAACGTCGCAATGTATAAAATTTTATTGTTTATTGATCAATGCACCTAGCTTATACGAGTAATTAGGAACGACTCATTTTATGTGTAAACAAACAAATCGTCAATGTCGATAGAGACGCGGTGATTAGCATTTAGTATAACCAGCCGCGTTACGAAAACTGAATGGATCAAGAAAAGGCCAATGTACCTTACGTTGCGGGTGAGTATATGTCAACATCAAATAGCTGGTACAATGACATTAACGAAAAGTTACATTTTATGGCCTTCGTTTACAAAAGATTAACATTTCTGCTATATCAAATGCCTTCAGATTTGACACGACCAATCTGTACGTACGATATATAATGCATACAATACTCTCCTGTGTATTAAAAGAAATGGAAAATATTTATAAGAACGAAGATTATATATATATATATATATATATTTAAATATATACTTTGAAAAGATAGTTAATTCTTTTGTGGAAAATCTTTATAACATTAATTTTACTTCTGCAGACGCGAAAATGTCCTGTTTTACTTCTCAGACATTAAAATTACAGACACTATAAAAAAATTTTATGAAAATAAATTTAAAAAAAAACACATACAACTTCAATTTTTCTATGTTGCGCATTATTAGCAGAAATTAAAGAGCGAGAAAATGTTACATTTTATTGATTTCATTAAAATCAAGCATTAACTATGACAAACAACAAACGTTTCTGAGGTAAAAAAATTGTAATTTATTTTAATAGCGCATAAAATATTTTTGACCATTATATTTTATATAATTACTCCAAGACTCTTAGAATAATTTGGTTATATAATTCAGGCATTTTATGCAGAAAATGTTTTGTGTGCATTAATGTAAAATACCCATACTTTAAAGCGTGTGGAAATATGAAAACAACGAATTTTCTCCGAAGAAAAAAAAATAATTTCCTCTAAGAAATTAAGTGTTACGTATAATATACATGTTTAGAAAAAAAACATGCTGCTGAAGAAATAGATGGCGCTGTTTCTTCAATAGAGGAACAGTGATGTTAAGCAAAAGTTGTGAGGTTGAATGCGGTATGAGAAAGTTTTAGTAGTGATATAAAAGTGTTTTATTGAACATAATATCGGCACAGTGATACAACTAAAAAAATGACATCTTTTCTAAATAACAGAAACCATTTTAATACTTATTGTATTTAACATTTAGAATATTTTTGAATATAAATTAGCTTAAAAAACTTTGGACATAAAGTTCACCAGTTTTTTAAATTTCTGCATCCGTTCCTCCATTCTTTCATGATCACAATTAACTTTATAGAAACAAAGTTGCTGCAGATTCTTAAAATTTAGAATGGTAATTGAAGTACTGTCTTTTGAAATATTTAAACAAAAATTAATGTAAAAAAATTTGACATTAAAAATATGATAGTTCAAAATAACATTTGCAATGCATAATTATGCCATCAATAAGTACAGAATTACCATGTTTTGATACAGACTAGCACTCCGATTTTCGCTACTAATTTTTATTGACTATCTGCACATACCACTTCACCACTTGAACTTTGAACTGCTATTTGAACTAGGAGAAAGTTTTATTTATTTCTTTGTTGATTTGAAAACGAATTCGAATAAAATGATTCCATAATATGCAATATTACGCTTCAAGGATTAGATAACTATGGGAAACGTAAGTACCAGATAATTTTGATCAAATAAAGGAAACCTTGGAAGATGTTCTAAATCCAAATCGAAACATAAACCAGACAGTGGCAAGTGGCATGGAAATTACGGAGTTCCTGTCCCAAAAAACGGGACGTACCTCCTCATCAGAATTAATAAAAAATAGAGCCGAAATATATGAAAGTGACATAAGAATAAATTAAAAGAAATAAAAGATGGGCAGGACAAAACCTGCTGGAAAAAACAGTAGCGGACGAAGTCCGCTCACTGATGAAAGAATTGCCCTGCTAAGCTGCAATATGATTGGTCGAGACCGATCAACGCAGAAAGTGGGCGTGGAAACAGAATGGGTCGATCCGGAAATAAACGACCCGGAGCAAGGAGATCTTGAGATTAAAAGAAAATCAAGACCCCAAGAAAAAAGGGAAAAACAAATTTTGAAAAATTTAAATGAACCTACTTGCACATTGCCATAAAATGATAAGGGGGGGGGGGGAAGGGACCAAAAAATAAGAGAATATAGGACTAGACGCTGTATAAGAATTTATATAACGCAATGAAGTCATATATGTGATACAGTCATGATTAATAATTGATAGTAAAGATGTGGAATGTCCAGTTCTCAAAAATATTAGCGGTCGTTCGAAGGAACGATTTAATTAATGATTGCTGGACGTGAAGCAAATTTTAAAAGAGCTCAAGATAGCATAGAATCGTGCCTCCATCTGGTGGCCGAAAAGGAAAGCTGAGGCGCGAACACCGCACAATTGAATCCAAGGAGTTCTGACCGCGGGGATCGCTGCTTCGGAAAAGACATTAAGTCCGCGACTCTCGGCGCGGAGCTAAGAATTTCTAGTTAAAATGAGAGTGATAATCTTTAAATAGGAAGCTTCAGTTAAATAAAAATAATTTAAATTTAAAATAAGTTCCCAATGAACAAAAGTTAAATTTGAACCCTAAGCCTTTTGGCTTGGGGGAAATTAATAAATTCGTGCTCGAGAAGCGCTCTGGGGCGCTTTTGAGACGATGGCTCTGCGGGATCATATGCAGGCTGGTTGGTAATTAGTTCATTGGGAACGGAAGGAAGAGTTTATCGAAGAACCTTTTAGAAAGGTCCTTAATGTGAGGTAAAAATGGCTTAATTTTTAAATCACGATAAATGACTTCATTGCGTATGAACCAGGGAGCATTAACTAATTGTCTCAAAAATGAGTTAGTCAGCGTGTGTAATTTCTTAAGATGACACATGCCGGCGGATCCAAAAATTTGTGATCCGTAGCACATGACCGGTCGAATGATAGATTTGTAGAGCAAAACTTTGTGCCGGATCGCAAGTTTGCTCCTTCTGGAGATAAGCCTTTTAAGCATGGCATGAACAGCGAGCGCTTTTTTGCGCGTCTGTTCGATATGATACGCAAAAGTTAATTTAGCGTCTAAAAACAACCCTAGGTATCTTGCAACATTTACCCAGGGGACGGGCTGGCCAAAAATAGTTACGGGGGTAAGTCCGACTGGAAGTCGGGATCTTCTCGTAAACATGAGGCAGGCACTTTTAGATGCGTTTACTTTTATTTTCCAGTCGTTTAACCAGAGCTCTAGCGAAGAAATGTAGTGTTGCAGATTAGAGATTACCACGGAAAATCTCTTATTCTGCGAAATAACGGCAGTATCATCAGCAAACATTGCTAAATGCGATGAATCAGTTTGCGGGATGTCATTTACGTACAGAGTAAAAAGCAGAGGCGAACTTAAACTTCCTTGCGGAAGGCCGCTTCTGATTGGTCGAGGGGAGGAGAGAATCCTGTCAACTCTCACTCTGAATGATCGATGGGAGAGAAAGCTGTGAATGGACTTGATCAAGGGAGCCGGAAAATCAAGTCGTATGAGCTTGATTAGTAAGCCATCATGCCAAATTTTATCAAAGGCTTTGGCTATGTCCAGAAAAAGTATACCCGTGGCCTCGTGCTTGGCGAAGCCACTATGAATCAACTCCGTTACTCTGAGCAGTTGATGAACTGTCGAGCACTTGGGTCGAAAACCGCACTGCTGGGGGATAATAAAATTAAAAGCAGCGCAGTGTTGATTCAGACGTTGCAAAAGCACAAATTCGTATACTTTGCTCAAACAAGAAAGTAATGAGATTGGACGGTAGTTAGAGGGTAAAGCCGAATCTTTATCCGGCTTTAGGATAGGAATGACCACGGCAGTTTCCCATGAATTTGGGAAATAGCTATTTTTAAAAAGTTGATTTATCAACAGAGTGATAAATAGAAGGAATTTAAGGGGGAGGTTTTTAATCATACGATTAGAAATCTGATCAAGTCCGGGGGATTTCCTGGGCTTGAGTCTCTGTACGTATGATAAGATTTCCGTTGGAGTGGTCGGTTCAATTTCTTGAACGTGTGGGGTATTGATGAAGTTAGTAACTTCATCGTGTATGCGTTGGTCGAAAAGTTCTCGACCAGCGACGTGGTTGGGTTCGAACTGTTCTTGCAAACTGTCTGCGATAACCTCCACCTTTTCAATAGGGGTTATCACGATACTGCCAAGTGCCCCTTTCAAGGGGGGAATGGATTGAAAAGGCTTACGTATAAAGGAGGATTTCCTCCAAAGAGTGTTGTCAATGGGCGATAACGCCTCTATGTGCTTTTCCCACTGGACGCGGGAATATGCTTGGATATCCTTTGCTATCTCACGACTGAGGGTACGGAATTGAGAATAAATACTAGGACACCTAGTTCTTTGCCAAAATTTCCGTAACCTGTTTCGTTGATAAATTTTGAATTTAATCTCGGGGGAGAGGATTTTCGGAGCATTATTAAATTTTGGTTTTGAGGCCTCAACGAAAGCCTCAGTGAAAATTTGATTGAGTTCAGAAATAGCTAACTCAATATTATCATTGCTGGTGAGCTCAACAGTGGGGAGGGGTTTCTTATTAAGAGCAATTTTAAAATTAAACCAATTAGTTGAAAGTTGCTCTGGATTTTTAATAATTGAAGTAATTAAATTAATTTCAAGAATTACGGGGTAGTGATCAGAGCTGAGATCGTTAATAACTCTGACACTATGGTTGAATGGAATGTGTTTGAACACCGCCAAGTCGAAGACACTTCCGAACTGCTGACGCGGTTGGAGGTGTGTGGCAGTCTGCGGTGCGACTAATTTCGCTCCCCGAAGGTCGCGAATTAGCCTATGCAGCACTTGCCCGAAACGGGTCGACTTGGCATTGTGCCAACTCACATGAGCTGCGTTGTAGTCACCAGCGATGATACAATTACTGCCAGAATTGAAAATTTTCTTAAAATCCTCTACTGGGAAACTATGGCCTGCTCTTCTTCGAACGTAGGCCGATACAATATTAATGGGAGGGAAATCATTAATTTTAATTTGCACCGCAGTGGCGTCCATTCCTTTTAAATTAGGAAGGGGAACCCTGTGGTGCACGATCTCATTTTTACAATAAATGGCCGTGCCGCCTCGCGTTACGGTATGGGGAAATTCGATTCTATCGTCTTTAGTAAGACGATAGTTTGCGATCTGGGGGTCGATACCTGGTTCAAGCCAGGTTTCCTGGACCAAAAACATGTCATGGTTTTGCTCTGAAACGAAATCGCGTACCTCATGGATTTTGTTACGCAAGGAACTTGCATTCCAAAATCCAATCTTCAAAGAAGTACTCACGTGAGCAGGGAAAGTTAAGCCTGGAGGGAGCGAAGCCTGCAATAGGCTTCGAAAATTACGTAGGTTTTATCTACGTCCGCAGATGCCGAGCGGAGCGCAGAAAGGGTGTTTTTAAACGCCCTGCAGGAAGTTTGATTGTCGATAGAGGGCGATTCCTCTATCACTTCAAGCAAATCCTTTAAGAGGCCGGAATTTATGCTGGCATCTTTGCTAGGGGCCGGTCGTAATTCAGATTTAGAGGTTGTAGGGGGGCTAACATGCTCCTTGGGAATTTTGTTCTGGACTACTTTAGAGTAGTCCAGATTAGGCGAGACTTTTCTCGCCTTGGAAATGTCAGGACGAGGTGCCTGCGCAGGTTGCTTATTATTTGAATTATTTTTTTTATTTGAATTATTATTTGGCTTAGGGCCGTTTTTATTTTTACTTTGATTTTTTCTTTTACTATTATTTGGGTGCTTAGGGCACCGACTCCAATTGGCCGCATGAGCGCCCGAGCAGTTCGCGCACTTCATGGGCGCCTCGAATTCTAAAGTGCAATCTTTGGCCGCGTGGGGTCCTGCACACTTAACACAGCGGGGAGGGAGGTGGCACACCTCCGAGGAGTGAAACCACCCCTGACATCTCCAGCACTGGTTTACTTTGTTCCCGCGATCGAAGGGTTTAACTTCGATGCGGGTACCAAATAACTCTGTAAAATCGTATATTTTTGGTGCATCCGCGCCGTTCTCGATTTGGAGATAGAACAAAGGCATAGGTGCCTTTGTCCTATAGTTCTTCATTTGTGAAATTTTTAAGACTTTGAAGCCTTCCGCTTCAATTTCAGTTTTGATATCCTCCGGCTCCGTGTTGGAGGGGAGGCCACGAATTACGACTTTCACGGGTCGGTCCTGCTTCAACATGAAGCTTTTGAATTCGACCCCGGAAGATTCCAGCCATTTGCTAAGGGCCCTGTAGTCGACATCGTCGGCCACAGTGACCTTAAGGAACCTTCCTGACATTTGGGATTGGAAGGAGGGGGCGATCAGCTTAGCTAACGCCACCAACTGCCTCCAATCACCCTTGGGAGAGACGAAGAACGGCGGGATGCGCGGCTTTTTCGTCACGACAGGCACCTCTTCCTGACTTTGCGGTTCATCATTAACAGTATCCATTCCCTCTTCGCCCTGTTCTTCCAAAGGAGCGCTATCAATAGGCGCGGAAGAAGGGGTTGGCGAGGGAGGGGGGGTCGAGCGAGGAGAGCGAACTTTTCGAACAAGCTGCTTGGGGGAGCGAAGCCGTCGGAGTCGACGGTTCTCTTCGCTCCTTTTCTACCCTTGCGGGGAGAGGAAGAGGGGGGAGGAGGAGCCGCTGCCGGCTTTTTCTCCTCTTGCTTCTTCGGCAAAACGATAGTCTTATTCTTCTCGCGAAGAATTATCCTATCGAGTTCCTTTTCGGAGGCAGGGATCTTAAATAACGGAACGTCTAGTTTGGCCAGATGAGAGGAAACGATCTCACCTGACTTGGCGACTTCCATATGGATGTTTTGCAGATCCGGGTCGTTAGGCTTGGCTGAGGTGAGCTTCCTAGCCCACGCAGCGTAAACGTTCCGAGCGATGACGGTTTCTCGGAACAGATCAGAATTTCCAACTATAAATGAGTCGTTGAAGGTCAGACGCGCCTGCGGTCGCAGTTCCTATGTCGCTAGAAGGCATTGTCCTATCGGACCAGCTAGCAGTAGACGTCATCCTCTGATGGCGTCCGGAACAAAAATCAAATAACTTCTCTTATTTAAAAGCATTCCCCAAAATAAGATCCCGCCTAACGGGTGAATTTCTAAAACTGTATACTGACAGCGCCGAAGAAAGACGCATGGCCGTACAACACCTTAAATTACTTAAATTTCAATTTTATACTATAAAATCAAAAGCAGAACGCCCCATTAAAGTAGTTATCAAGGGCCTCCCCAGAAACACAAACCAAGAGGAAATTAAACAGGATTTGGAAATCCTAGGATTCACCCCAGATAGAGTTAATCAATTAATTGGAAGAAAAAACAAACGCCCCCTCCCAATCTTTTTAATCACCCTCCCCGGTAATCTTGACAATCTCAAAATATTCGATCTTAAAACCCTAAATTACCTCAGCATCAGAGTTGAGGGTTATGATGGTAGAGGTGTAACTCAATGTTACACCTGCAACAATTTCAATCACATCTCTAAAAACTGCCATCTAAACCCAAGATGTCTAAAATGTGGTGAAAACCACCTCACCCGAGATTGCCCCATTAAACAAAAACTTGAAACGCCTTACTGCATAAATTGCAACATCTACGGTCATATGGCAAACTATAAAGGTTGCCCCTCATTCCCCAAACCCCCAAAAGGAGCCACGAAAAACAACAGAAATTCTTACACCAACATTTACAATAGCTTAGTTAGACCAAATATCTCCTACGCACAAGCGACAACCGGAGCTATTAATTCAAAAAGCACCCCTCAGATGGCGACACGCGGATCTGGGTCTTCGGCACAAACTGAGACCAACAAACCAATTCCCCCCAATAACAGATATAATAATAATCACTTCCCCAATTTTAATCGCAGAAATAACAATTTTAACTTTAATAACATGAATAATAACAATAATATTAATATCCAAACAACGCTGCAAATGACAATGCACTGTCTAATGCAGCTTTCCCAAATTCTTTGTAACGGCAATAATTTAAATACAAACCAACAATTAAATCCCAATCAAATGTACGCCCAAATAGAGGCATCTTGTAACAATATTAATAATGTATAGTTCCTTCCCGATTGGTCTCAGTTTGTGTTCATGGAACGCAAACGGCTTACTAAGAAAAATATCTGAACTACGTATTTTTATAGAGAAGCACTCCCCGGATATTTTTCTCATACAAGAGACACACCTGAGACCTTCACACAACTTTAATATAGCGAATTACACCTGTCACAGAAACGACAAAATCTCCGATGGACCGCGGACCGCAGGTGGAACTCTGATCCTAGTTAAAAACTCTCTCAAACACTACTGCCTCCCCACCCCTCCTCTTCGAGCTCTTGAAGCAACTAATATAATACTAACTCCCCCCAACCATGATCCTATTTCAATTACTTGTGTTTACATTCCTCCCTCTTCCGATGAAAATTTATTTACTATTGACATTGAGCCCTTTATTCAAACAGCTAGTAATTGTATTCTCTTCGGAGATTTCAACGCAACTCATACCGCTTGGAATTGTAAAAATAATACTACCAGAGGAAGACACCTCTTTAATTTCGCTAATATATGCTCAACTTAAATATCGCTTTTCCCTCAACTCCTACTAGATTTGGTCACAATTCCGCTAACACCATTGACATCGCACTAATTAAAAACTTCTACTACCCCTTTACAATTAACTCCATCGACGATCTTTCCTCAGACCATAATCCGGTTTTCTTATAAATTTTAACTTCAAACTCACAGAAGCACCCCCAAATCCCAGAGCGGTCTCCACAGATTGGAAAACTTTCAAAATAAATCTAAATAAAAATCTTTCTCTCTTTGATTTCCATCCTAATAATATTAACAACACTAACGACCTAGAACAAAAAATCACAGAGTTCACCGAGGCGGTCATTGATACTCATAGCCACGCCTCCCGACCAATAGAAACAGACCGAAGGAACTTCACTCCGCATAACATTAACCAGCTGATTAAAATCAAAAATTACTTCAGAAAACGTTATCATCAAACCCTCAATCCCATTTTCAAATCACATTATAACAGAGCTCAATCTGATCTTAAAAAAGAACTTAAAAAATATAATGATATCATTTGGCAAAAAAGACTCGAAGCGCTTAACACCGCAGACAATAGCCTTTGGCGCACGCAAAAATTTTTCAAAAATAAAAGACCAAAAATTCCACCTCTTAACTGTGCGACAGTTACGGCAGTCACTGATCAGCAAAAAGCTAACCTTGCAACTAACATAAAAAATAATTTTGTTGAAAATGATCGCGAAGATGATAATTATAATCAAAATGATGCTTTAATAAATACTACCGTAAATAATTTTCTTTCTACCCCCCCTAATTCTTTCATCGAACCCGCTCTCCCGGATGAAATTATCCACTACATTAAACATATCAATGCCAAAAAAGCCCCTGGTAAAGATTCTATAACTAACCGCATGTTAAAAAACTTTCCAATTAAACTAATCCTAATTTTAACAATCCTAATTAACAAAATCCTCAAATTCAATCACTTTCCAGATAACTGGAAAGAAGCCATTATTTTCCCCATTAACAAACCTGGCAAGGATCCTCATCTCGCATCTAGTTACAGACCAATATCTCTCCTTTCCACTATCGGTAAACTAACCGAATCTATTATTCTTCACAGACTAAAAAATTTTATCAATGAAAATAACATCCTCAATCCCAATCAGTATGGTTTCACTAACAAGCTCTCTACCCTTCACCCACTTTTAAGACTAACCGAAAATATCTCTGAAGGTTTCCAAAAAAAGAAAAGCACGGGAGCAGTTTTTCTGGATATCCAGAAAGCCTTCGACCGTGTTTGGATTAATGGTCTTACTTTTAAGCTAATTACCTTTAAAATTCCACATCCTCTGATTCATCTTATTCACTCATACCTCACTGATC